>CAKLNU010000781.1:0-171271 GCA_922788865.1 Poeciliopsis turneri
CTCAGAATTAAAAACTGAAATGCTACTTGCTGTCACAACATTGTTGGTCTCGGATGCCAAACTGCCGGCTTCTTCAGTGTGTGTCTTCACTGCCAGGCCTCTTCTTGCACCAGCAGTGAAGTGTCACGATGGTTTCAACCAACAAAGTCTCGACCTACTGAGGCGTCTCTGTGCTCAGGTTTGGCAGCGTCTGAAACAAACCACAGCGCTACGTTTTAAGCGGTCCAGCTTCGACTTTAATCTCCAGAGCATCTCAGGCCCATCTGAGCTAACTTCTCGTGCTCAAGTTGCCGCACGCTACAGCTCAAGCTCAGCGACGGCTCACAATGAAAGGTGTTGAGCAGATGTCTATCTTTAGCTGTAGCCATTTCCCCTCGCATATGGTCTAGGGTGTGCGGGACCAAAAAGACAAAAACCAAGCGCCTAGAGTACGGGTGCCGAGGCAGGTGGACAACTTTTAACCCGGTACCATGGCTGCAGAAGTCTTCGCCAGCAGGAACTTAAGGCTCTCAGGCAAATTTAGCCCATCTTCAGTTTCTGAAGCTGCAGAGACCGGCAGCCTGGCAACACGAAACCATGTTTGCCACCACAACCCCAGAAAAGCTTTTACTCTGATGAAAGAAAAAAAAAAAAAGGAAACCCATCGACCCTGATGCTTCCCTGCACACACCAACGGCGCCTGAAAGCGCTGCTGTGACGACTGAAACCGACCGGAACGTCGACTAGCGCACCTCTAGGAAGCTAAATATAAGCTTTTACTTGTCTGCATTGTATCTGAAAATCAGACCAGATGGAGTAACCTTGACTTTAAGGGGGGAGGAAAAGGGGGAGTTGTATGAGATCAACAGGCCGAAAAGCTGCAGATGTTTCGTTTCCCAGCTCTTCTCTGCAGCTCTGCTGGGTGTGTGTGATGCAGTGGGTTTTGTTTTCACAGCTTTGAGAGAGAAGCGCCTCAATTTCGGCATTCATGCCCCTTCAGCCAGTGTCGCAGATCTAGAAAACAAAATTCTTCTCCAGTCTTCTCTGTAAAACAGATCAAACGTGTTCAAATATTGGACAGAAAACACCAGGAAACGTTCAAGTTTTTCAGATTTCGTCAAAAATGTAGGTAAATTTATTTCCTGATAATAATCTAACCCATTCTATATTAAATTAGGAAGATAAAGTTGTATTAGCAGAAAAAAAGTCATCAAATTATGATTTTATTTTGGTAATGTTACAGCAGAGCCAGCATTTCCCCAGTGTATTATAAGCCTGGCGGGTCACCAGGCTTTACTTGCAGGCAAAGCATTGCTTATTTATTTAAGTCTTTTTAAAATGTTTGCATTTTTCAAGACTTTATAGTTGGTGTTCGGGTATTAATCTTCCAAACCTTCAATAATACATAATTATCAAGTGATGTTTTCAAATTTTCTGTAAACTTCGAACATTTTTTTTTTTTTCACCCAAAAACATGACAGGCTGCTGGACGAATGACTGCCCCGGCGCCCGACCGCCAGGCTTAGCAAGTTTTCTGTGGAAACCTCGACAGCGTCGCCCTGACAACAAGTTTTCCCGACTTTGGATGTCGTTTTATCATCCAACTCTGCTTTTAGCTTCACTGATGCTCTCTAAGAAACCTCAGAGGCCTTCACAGAGAAACTGGATTGATACTGAGATGATACAACACAAAGGTGGATTGTTTAAAAAAAAAAAAACAGGAAAAAAAGTGATTTCTAAAAGAATTGGTTGCACTGAAATTCAATCAGAGGAAGAGTAAAAAGCAGCTAAGCAAACACAGTCCACACTTTTCAGATTTTTTTTTTTTCCAAACTTTTTAAGACTGTGTAGGATGTTCCTTCCTCTTGTCAATTATGCATTATGTTGTATTCAAATAAAATCCTCTGAAATGTTTGATTTTAATGGAAAACTAAAAGTCTTTTTTTTTAAAGTACGCTCATTTTACACCCTGTACAGTAGGTTTCCTTGCTACTGGAACGGGAAAACCAAAGCGGAGGACATTGAAATAGCTCATCCTGGACAACAAGACAGCAGCCCTTGACCTTTCACCCCTTTTGCTCTGAGAACAGCAGGAACAAACACATATTTAGTGAAGCCCAACCAGGAAGTTCCCACTATTCTGTTTTATGAGAGAGAGAGAGAGAGAGAGAGAGAGAGAGAGAGAAAAAAATAAAAGAAACTCCGAATGGCATTCTGCACAAGGAGGAAGACGGCGCATAAAGAAGGTAGTGTGTGTGAAGTGTGTGTGTGCCCCTCATGTGACTGTAGGGACCAACTTCCAGCGCCTCAGTTCAGCCCGATGCGCAGAAACCAATTACAGAAAGGAAACCAGTTAGAGGAAACGGCGAACAGGCCGCATTGTGACGCGCAGCTGGGCAGGCGGCGTCTGAAACCAACACCTGGTTTAAGGAAAGCAACGTTTTCACCGCCGTACGGCCAAGCGCCATAAAAATTCCCGAACCCTGTTGTTGTCTGATCGTAAATCGCAGCTGGAAGTCACTTTCCACGGGCGGACTTTTCGCCGAGACCGCAAAGAAGTTCCAGCAAAGACAGTGTGTCTGGATGTCACTGTGAATTCATAGTTTGCGCTTGCCTTGCACACGCCTTGAACTTTTCATCCTACATATGTAGCAGTAGTGAAAAAAAAATGAAAAAAAAAAGCAGCACATACTTTTGAAGTAAAAGGAAAATTAGACATGATTATTTCTTCAATAGCAAATAAATAAATAAATAAAAATCTGAAAACTCCCTTGTGCATTTGGGGATTTCAGGAAGACAACAGGGCCTAAACCTACAGGGAAAAACCCAATGAAATGGTTAGAAGGGCCCAGTCAAAGGCCGGAATTGATCCAACTGAACAAAATAAAACATAGAGGAAAAAGAAAACTTTGCAGAATTAGAAATATTGGTTTCCCCCCTTACTGAGCTGGACGTATCCTGAATGGAAGAGTGAGCAAAAAAAGTCTCTGGTTGCACAAAGCTGGCAGAGACGTCATAACTCAAGGAATGTGTGGATCGCTCCTTCCTCAAGGAACGCAAAAGATAAATTCATCAGAGGCATAGCTGGCATGCTGATGCTTATCTAGATGATGATGTAAACAGGCAGCTGTAGACAAACCCGTTTGAAAAAGCAGGTGCTTCAGGGACTTCTCCTTTTGGTGTTGCAACTTTGACACAAATAAGGACACATTTGTGGTCCTGTGTGGTGCGTTTTGACCTGACTTCTTGTTTTTGTTTTTTTTTACATGGGGGAGGCATTTCAACAGAGTAGGAGAGCAATACACGTCTGGTTACAAACCTCGTCTTTGTCAGGCTGTGCGTTAAGGTGTTACCTGATATCAAAAGGTCAGCTCTGATAATCCTCAGAGCTTTGCTGAACTTTGATTTTAATAATCGCTGTAAACCGTGTAGCGCGTGAGCCTTACCTCCAGCCTACCTGGAATCTCTCCTTCCTTCCTTCCTTCCTTCCTTCCTTCCTTCCTTCCTTCCATCCTTCCATCCTTCCTTCCTTCTACTTGTATTGTTTCCCACCTGCTTCCCTCCGGCCTCCACCCCCTCTGTTCCCACCCTACAGCTCCAGCCTGCTCCCCTCTGTTGCTTCTCATTGGGGTTTTTTTTTTTTTTTTCTTTTCTGTGCGTTTTGTCTGCTTACCTGTTATCTTGTTTGCGTGCTCTCCGTGGCCTCTCCTCTTCTGCAGCAGGAAGAAGTCGTTGCTCCTGGCCGTCACCCAGAGCTTCAGAGCGTTTTTCAGCAGAACTTCCTCCGGGTTCAGCCACATTTCTCCCAGCGGGGAGGGACCGGGGGAAGCCCTCCGCCGTGTCCGTCGGTACCGCGGAGAAGCGTGAAGGTTTCCTGCCCGTCCTCCGGCTCCGGCAGCGACCCTTCCTGGCGCTAGAGCGGCGGGTTTCGGGGTCTGTCCATGGCTATCCCGCTCGCCTGGCAGCAGCGGGCTTTTCGGACTTCCTCGCCTCAGACGCGTCCGCTCTGCTATGGAGCCTCACCCCCACGACTTGCAGCAGCTGTACACACGGTCCGAAGATCGTCTCTGTGACGCGACCACGTACCGCGGCTACTATGTTAAGTGAAGTTTTTCTGTTGTTTCTCAGCAGAGCCTCTAAATACCGAAAGAGCCCGGTGTTTTTCCTGACGTTAATATTTTCAAAATCAATGCAAAGATTTTCATTTTTTAATTTTTTTTTTTTTTTTCACAGCTTAATTTACACTGACTTCAAAAATCCAATATGGCCGCCTTGCATTTTAAGCATGTCTTTCTCCACAAACATGTCACTGTAATGTTTTTGTAATGTTTTAAAGCACAGTCGTGTCGTACAGAAGCTCAGTTTGACAGGCTTCAATAAATCAACTAATGTTTTTTTTTTAATTTTTTTAGTCAGCTTAATAAAACACACTATATGTCTGCTTTGCGCGCAAAAGCCGACGACAGAAAGTTGGTGACAGAAAAAAGATTTCTGACTTATTTTAAAACGGCTCTACAACAGGCGATTGAAATAAAACACTATTATCATTAGAGCAGTTTGTCTAACAATCCATGATTATGAATGTCATAGTTAATTGTATTTGGGGTTGGGATAGTTTTAAAATGAACGAGAGCAAACAGTCCCAATAGCACAGGCAAAAGAAGAGGGGAAATGCAAATAATAATAATAATAATAATAATAATAATAATAATAATAATAATAATAATAATAATAATAATGATAATAAAAATCTTAATTTGATAAATGAAAACCAATGCTACATTTGAAAAGTTGGAAATGCCAATCTTTTTGTAGGTTGATTCATGCGTGGCTTCTGAAAAACAGTCAGAGTGACAGGTCTTCAACCTCTTATCCTATCGTTTTAATTCCACCGACTTTCCCTTTCGCCAGTTCCGCTGCAGATTCATTTTCACTGTCACTGGATTTTCACTGGATTCTTTTGCACGCTGTCACACAAACGTCACTGTACAATTTAAGCTCATTAACGCGCCTGAAAAATATTTGGATAGTTAGGAGCAGATCAGCCCTAAAGCGCAGCTGACAACGCAGCGTTTTGCGAGTTGCTGCATAATATAGACACTAGAAAATAAAACCAGAAACTATAATAACCACAAGAGATGGAAATGTTTCAGTCTGGAAACGTATTCAAAGGTGAAACGTGGGTTAAGCCACGACATCCTGTTGGGATTTTCTGAACTTTGATTTTAATCAAATTGATAAGACTTTGATTATAACTGCAGAAAAACCAAAGGTTGTCTGTTGAGCTAATTAAAATTATCAATTTAGTTACTGATTTGTGCATGGATATTTTTAATCCTACATATGTAGCAGTAAGTTGGTAAATAAAATAAAAAAAATACTGATTCCACCTATCATTTTCAAAATAAAAAAAGTCAATAAAAAATTAAAATTAAAACATCAATAAAGCAAAAAAAATTAAATATATATATATATATATATATATATATATATATATATAGAGAGAGAGAGAGAGAGATAAGAACAAGCTGTCTGTGACTCCTACATGCTTATAAGAAACTGAGATGTAGAAAGTAAACAAGGAAAATGATTCATTGAGAAAAAAAAAAAAAAAAAAACATTACTTGCCAAAACAAATAATACCACTTTTTAAAAAAAATAATAATAATAAAAAGCAAACTAGTGGGTTATTTTTAGTCTTTAAAACTCATTGCATCTTTGTGTGGCTTTAATGTTCAAATATCCAATTATTTACTTGAGTATTTTTGTATTAAAACTTATAAATTTTCCAGTAGAAGGGCGCCTTTTTGTGTGGCGAACTTGCTAACACTGTTTTCCTTGCAGGAAAAAGGTTCAAAATGTCTTTTTTCTGAGTGGAGTTAGGGTGTTCTCCTTGTCCGTCTTTGGGTTCTCTCCCGTTACTCCATCTTCCTCCCACAGTCCAAAAACATTCAAGTTGGGTTGATTAGTCTCTTAAATTGCCCTTATGGACGAGTGTGTGTTGTGTATGTTGCTGTGCTGGACTGCAACACACCAACCAAGCTTGACATCTACCTATAGATATCATCCAGGTGTTGTAAGCCACGCCCATTTTATTCCACAATCTCTGTGACATGATCAGAACCTCACTTAGCCTTGCAGTCTCTGCAGATCACCTTGTTTGATGTGAATTGATTTTTTTTATTTATTTATTTATTTAAATTTATCTTTCATTGGGCATTTATGCTAGCAAGTGGCGCTAAACTTCCACATATTGCTCTTATGATTTTGTCTTTGACCTCAATAATTATTATTTAGGTTTACGTTAGAAGACATTCAATCACTTGTTCAACTTGTCCTATGTCCCCGCCAAAATAACATCAAACTAATACAATGTTTAACCTTCTTCAGTACAGAGTGACTGAACCAGACGAGCCATTAAAAAGCGTGTCGGTTTGTCAGGGTGGGTAACACCTGTTTGGTGTCGCTGTCAGCGCACGTCACGCGGAACGTTGCGCTCGCACGCCTTATGTGGTCATATTGAGCTCCGAAGGAAGTCGGTGTCACCTTTATTTTTGTCGTACCATCAAAGCAACAGTTCCAGATACGGTCGACTGAAAAACACAGAACTGCGCAGCGGTTGAAAAAAATAACCAAGCACAATACGGATACAGTTATAGAAATTAGCCGAACTTTAGGATTAAATAGCACACGTGGCGTTAATTGGAGCAGTTTTGGGTTTTGTGGTTTCTTCCGGAGTCACCCGCCGTGAACTCCTTCTGTTTCCGCTGCAGGGAGAAGAGCGGCGGTGTGATTTCAAGGGACTCTCTTCACCCGACGAAATGCAGGTCAGCGCAACGTTTTATGGCTTCATAATGAATCCGGCCGACTTGTCGTGAACGCGGCGATTCGCTGCGACCAGCTGTCGCGGCTCTGGGTCTGAAATTTGCGACATTTCAGATCGAAGCGGTGACACCCAGCTAGCATAGCGGCTACTCAGCCTGTAGGAACTTTTAAGAACGAGCAGATTATGAATTATTAATTCACTGAAATGACAATTTATCTCCCCGAATCTTATTCGCAGCTAAGCAAATAATATACATGAACAATAATGTGTGTGTTTTTCAGCGAGTATGGAACGAAAAATGTGAAACGCGTATGAATTTCAGCTTGTTTTGTGTTCCTGCTATGTCAAAAAATAACTAACAATCAAAATAAAGTGATGCGCCTTTTTTTTTCTACCTGAAGGACCCGAACGAAGACACAGAGTGGAATGACATCCTGAGGAAGAAAGGCATCCTTCCTCCAAAAGAGATCCCTAAAGAAGATGAAGAGGAGGAAGTGGCCCTTCAGCAGCAGTCTGTTGGTATGAGTGTCATTAGTTATTGATCAGTGTCATACACACATTTGCCACCATGAGTTCATCAGACATCTGAAGCTTCGAAGCTTTGCAATTCGACTTATCTTCAACTCATAAGTGAGATGGTGTAAGGTTCGCTGTTTTCCTCCGCAGTGAAAACCTACGAGAGCATGACGCTGGAAGAGCTGGAGGAGAACGAGGACGAGTTTGGAGAAGACGACGAGGCCGCCATCGAGATGTACAAGTGAGTAAAAATTAGTTTTGCCTTCTCGTGTCGCGTGAGGAGACCTGGAGAACTGGAGACGTTTGGAAAAAATGTCGACTTTCATCCAGTCGTGTTTACTCGTTGGCATGGGGGGATTTCTCCTCGGACGCACTGGATCTCCTTCCAGACAGAAACGTCTCGCCGAGTGGAAGGCGGCCCAGATGAAGAACGTGTTCGGAGAGTTGGGTGAAATCTCCGGGCAGGATTACGTGAAGGAGGTCAACAAGGCCGGAGAGGGCATCTGGGTCGTGCTGCACCTCTACAAGCAGGGGTAAGTCAACCTGCCAATAAATCTGCCCCGATTTCTTGAATTTTTGGGTGATCGGATCTTCTGATGGAATATCAGCGTTCCAATCCGCTGATATTATTTACCTCTGCAAAGGTCTGAAAATCAGCCTCTGTCTCCGTCTTCTCTCGCTTAAGAGAGGGCTGACAGACAGACAGACCAAGCCGCTGAAAGTGGGAATTGTTGTATCGTTTATCATTTATTGTGAAAAATCCCTCATCATGATAAAAATTTTGATTTATCATTGTCACAATAAATTTCAGTTAGTTAAAAAACAAAGGCTAAACTAAAATGTTATTTTTTTTCAACCGTTTTCTCTTGTTTTTTTTCACCAGAGCATCAATAAATGAGTAACATTTGTTTTGTTTTTTTATTTTATTCACCTGTCATTATTATTATTATTTTGTATTATTATTTTTTTTCCTCACTTTTCATCAACTTATTCTAGTTTTGTCGCTTTTGTACAGCACTTTGGTGCAGAATTAAACCTGTTTTTAGAAGTGCTATATAAATAGATCTGACATCAGTACATCTGATTTTGGCTTTTTAAAGACTGGTGATCGGCTAGAAAAATTAAAACGCCTAGTCTCCCTATTTTTGATCCATGTTGGAACATTTTATTTTATAAGTCTCTGAATTCAGCCTATATCGAAATATTTAGGTTGACAATGTCTTTAAAATGTAATCATAGACATTACCGGAGAAGAGAAACGGTGCAAAGGTGCTTTTTACAATGACTTTAATTATTAGGAAACGACTAGAAAACAAACCTAAAACCAAAGTTTTCTAGATGATAAGATGAGCTTAAAACAAGCCGATGTTGCTACGGAAGCTAAATTTGACCCGACTTCTTTTCGTTTATTGCTTCTTCAGACTGTCCTAACATGAATTGTTTCCGTACAAAGTTCAGAGTTCAGTGCTGACCTCTCTATCCGTTTGGTCTCGGCCCAGCATCCCTCTGTGCACCCTCATCAACCAGCACCTGAGTGGCCTGGCCAGGAAATTCCCTCAGACCAAGTTCCTCCGCTCCATCTCCACCACCTGCATCCCCAACTACCCCGACCGCAACCTGCCGACCATCTTTGTCTACTTGGAGGGAGAGATGAAGGCCCAGTTCATCGGCCCGCTCGTCTTCGGGGGCATGAACCTCAAGGTCGAAGGTGGGGCGACATTTAACTTTTTTCTATTTTGGTTGTTGCCTAGGTTGGACATAGACGTAAATTTCCATGTGAACTTCCGACTCCAGCAAGATTTTCTAAGGGTTGCTAGGGAACAGAAGCACAACATTTTGACTCTGCGCACCGTAACTGCACCCAACGCTGTCCTGTGAATTATTGTGTCTGAAGTGGAAATAAACTCCTGACTTTGGAAATCTTGTGCAGTTTTGAAAATTTCGCTCCCGTATTTTTCTATAAAATTTTTTTTGTTTTAGAAACTTTATGTGAAATTTTCCCTCTGTATTTTTTTTTTGTTTGCGTGTTTTTGTTTTTTTTTTTCCTAATTGTGCAGAACTGGAGTGGAGGTTATCAGAAACCGGCGCAGTGAAGACTGACCTCGAAGAAAACCCCAGGAAACAAATTGAAGACAAGCTGATGTCGTCGATCAGAAGTTCGCTTCCGACGCGGAAGGACAGCGGCTCTGAGGACGAGGACGATTAAAGAAACGCCAAAACAAAAAAACACTCCTGACAGAGGAAAACGCCTTTGGAGACAGAACATTAAAGAACCGAGCAGGACCTCTTTGATCATATATTATAATCTTTTTTTATTTCTACAGAGCTCCGTCCTGCTTAAAGGCACGTGGGCAGGCCACTCTACTGGAACAACACACCTTTGGTTTTTTTGTAACCTTACACAACCATTAAACACAAATTTGAACTGTGTTTTTTTTTATTATTATTACATGGTAATTATGTCACAAAATGTACATATACATTTCATCCTCCTTTAGTTAGACGTTCCCTCTTTTTGCCGCATTAAGTTTCCAAAGTTCTCTTTTGAAATAAAAAAAAGTCACTGCTGATGAGATTTAAAGTGTTTATACTTGTTTTAGAGAGAAACTCGGTAACATTTGGAAGCATCGAGACGCCGGTGCGTCATCGCAAAAGGCTTGTTTTTTTTTTCATCTTTAAAAGTAATTTTCTTTTCAGGGAAAAAAAAAAAAAAAAAGCAGTTTCCGTCCGGAGCAAGAGATGCTGCTCGTCGCTCGGTATCGGTAGACTCTCCATCCAGGCCGGAGCTTCCAGCTGCTCCTCTTCCTCTTCCTCATTGCGTGTCATTTCCTTCCCTGACTCTCTCAAATTCCTCCTCCTTTACAACGTTCCCTCTGGCAGGCCTCGGAGTTTCTGTTCAATTATCAGCAAGTAATGAGAGGCAGAGAAATGTCAGTGAGAGCAGGCGGTGAACAAGAACAGTGATGGAAGTCGACGCCGTTTATTCGGGCTCCGTCCTAATCACTACTACTTCTTCTCTGCCTGGAAGGTTAAGTCTTTAAAGGCAGAGGAGAGAAGTAATGGAATGAGTCCTTTTCTCTGACGGCGTCTGGACTTTAACATCCACTGGCCTGCAGAGTGATAAATTATTGCAGACGATGTTTGTTGTTCATATTAAAGGAACAACTCAGAATTTTAATAAAACGACTTCATATGAGCAGAAATGTGGCTTTGAGTTGAGTTAAAAAGTTGTGCTGCCCCATTCTCTGATTTCACTCTTCACAGTTATACGTTTGAGTGAAATGAACATTGTTCTTTTATTCTATGAACGACTAACATGTCTCTGAAATCACAAGCAAAAATGTAGTATTTACTGGCGGAAGATGAGAAATGGTCAAAATAACGAGCACAAAAAGACGCAGCGCTTCCAGACCTCAAACGATGCAAAGAAAACAAGTTGATATCGATTTAGAAGGAGCAGCACTAATGTTTGAACTCAGGAAGAGTTCAGAGATCAGTATGTGGTGGAATAACCAGGAGGTTTTCAATGAGGTTCAGTGCAGTGGGCTTTTGAGTTTTTTTCCCAGAGCTGCACGAGTGAAAACATTTCTTACCAGCAGAAGGCACCTTCTTCTTTCTCTCGGTTAGTTTAGGCACAAGTCGCAGCAAAGGGTGAACTGCGTGGGACTAAACGGGAAACAGAGATTAGATCATTAGTCGTGGTTAAATGGAATAAAGTGGCTAAATTATTGCTGACTATTGTTTTTGCAGAATAAAACAATTTAATTTGCATTAGTCAGTGATTTGTGTGACCAGGAGTTGTGCTTGGATTCCAGTTTTCTTTACATTTTTAAATAACTAAGTAAATATCTAGAAGGAAATTTACATCAGAATATGATAAATGAACATATGCTTCGTGTGTGTGATGGGATTTGATTTTACAAACTGTGCCGCCCTCACATCTTTAGGTTTGGACCCAAGTGAGACGGTTTACTGGTGGGACGAGGAACAGCGCATCGACAGCTAAAGAGTCACAGACATTTCCGGACATCATCTTGCTCACCGTTTTATGAACAGCTCCGACAGAGTTGCGCGCTTTGGAGTAATGAAACAGGAACTGTGGGGTAGAAAGAAAGAAAAAAAACTAACAACATTAAACTATATGCTGTTGTTTACCCTTCAAATTATAAGTTAAATATGATAAGACTAAGCAAATTTGCTACGAAAATCTTACCCTTTTGAAAATATTCTGGACTTGCTCCTGTGGAAGAAAATAAACAGATTAACTTCAGAAATATACATTGAAAAATCAATGTTATAATACAACCTGTCATAACGCTAGAAAACAAATATAGAGGAGGCACAGAGAGGAATTCAGAGATGGTATCTGCTTATCCAGGTTGTTGTACTTCTGCATGTTTCATCTCTATAGTTCTGTGTTTTATGACACCTTCCAGCAATTGTTCTGCATATTTTACCAGCTTTATGTGTTTTACCTCTGCACTGTGCCATCTGTGAAGCCCACCTTTAATTATTTGCAAATTGGTTTTTTTTGTTTTTGTTTGTTTCTTTTACCACAAATGTTGGATGCTCCTCATTTCTGAGTGCTAAAAAGCAAGGCCAGCCTGGACTTACTACATCAGAAAAACGTAGGTTGACCTCGGCGTTAGACGTCTATGAACGACAGTTACGACTGTAACTACGGTTCTGTGAATACTCTTGCACATGCGCATATCGAGAATCTTAAACCAACATGGTCATGTGTGACCATGTTGGTTTATATAGACATCGGTAAGTCTATATAATCACGTGACAATGACAGCTCAGTCCCTTAATCTTCTCGCGAACATGAGATCATTCTGAGGGACCGAGCACTCTGGAGGTCATCCGGTATTCATAGAACCGTAGTTACAGTCGTAACATTCGTTCTATTTCATCCCTACTGACCGCCAGAGTCCTGAGGAATCACACACAGAAAAGAACAACCCTGCCCACCTCACTGGGTTGATGACGAGCGTTGGGATAGGATCCCCTCCAATGGGTGAAAGGTGGTCAAGCCGAACTTGGGCGCATCTTGCATGGCCGCCAGGGCCCTGCCATCAGAGGTCGGCCATGAGAAGGCCTTAGTGTCTGCCCAACATGCATGGACCTCCTTCACATATTCAGCAGATGGGAGATCCATAAAGGATGACCTAGTAGTAGGACATCGAAAGAAAGCACTGGAAGCAGCAGGTTGGTTCTGTGGAGCATCCAGCTGCAACAGAGCAAGAACAGTTCCCCAAGTGCCCAGTATCGAACCATCCTCTTCCGACCAAGAGCAGGAAGAGATATGCCAACTGGCTGCCGACAGATGCGAGCCAGAGTCAAACTGATCTTGAAAATCAGTGCCAGATGCTGCTATATCATCGTCTTCTAAAGCAGAGAGTCCTGAATCCATGCTCTGCCCTAGGTCAGGGTTCCCAGTCAGACCAGCGCCACGCCCGAAACTTAAGAGACTCAAGCAGCGCTTTCATCCCCTCCAACTCAGAAGTGAGATGGGCCACCTGTCCAGATAGGCCCTCTGAATCCCTGGAGCTCTTCTTGGTCCTCTTCGACGTATGCCCTACAGCCTCAGGAGCCACACGCTTCACAGGCTGGCATCTCGAAAGTCAGCCAAGCAAGCAGTACCCAGGTACAAGGGCAGGACAGAACAATTAGGCCAGGCCGCATCAGTCAAGGCTTCTCTTAGGTGATCTGGCCCCAAACAAGAGGGACACAGATCATGCCCATCCCCCAACCGGAAAGTGGCCAAACAAGCTCTGCAGCACGGCACGTCCAGCATCTCACGCTCATAGTACTGGGTCAGAGAGGCTCATCAGGTCAGGTCGAGCTGAAATCGCCACTCTCGACACTTAAGCCGACGAGTGAATAGGCCAGGGAACCTGGTCAAGCAGAAAACACCACTAGGGGTTCCCCAGCAGCGGAAAAAGCTGCAAGGAGCACTACAAGCACGAGTGAAACACTTCATGAGGCAAGCCGAACATGGCTGCACAATGTAACAAAAGCAAACCCGAAGCGGCTACGATAATAAAATAAAGACAAGCCAGATATGGCGGCACAATATTAAAAAAAGCAATCCCGAAACGGTTGTAATACAACAAACTAAAGGCAGTCCGAATGCGAATGCCAGCTACTAATACAGGCCAAAACGGCCAAGCAAACAAGCTTTAAGCGCCGACCCACGGTCAGTAGGGATGAAATAGAACAACATATCAACTGAAGCTACTGGTTACGTAGCTTTGACCCTGAAAAAGCCCAGGATTATAAAATTTCTTTTACTTTTTTTGAACCTAGCAAGCTAAAGATACATATTTCAGATAATTGCTACTTTATGTCAAAACTGGTTGAGTCCACTTCCTTTGATTTGGAAATAAAAGCTGTTTAATTTTTAACACGATTACTTGAGTTGGTCTGTGCAGAGCCGTGGGGGAGGAGAGCTGAAAAACTGGTAGAAATAGCACTTATGCTCAAAATGAATTTAGCTGGGTTCAGAGAATCAACACAAAGGTGAAACAGGAGAAATTCCTTGTTTTCACCAGGAATTAAACTGCAGATTATCTGCAAAAAAACGACACCATCCAATCCCTCTAAGCTAGCTTACGGCAAAGTAGCTATTTTCTACTATGTCATGGTAGCGGTGTTTGGTGTTGGAGATGCAGCTCACTGCCCAGGGTGTCATTGTGTCTTTTCTTTTTCTGAGAATAAAATCTGCATCACATTTTTTTTTTTTTTTGTAAATGAAGGACGCCCTTGTGAAATCCACACTAATAGAAACGCCTCAGCTGATCCCGGCAAGCATCTTGAGTTTGGTGAACAATGCATCATCGACACACATTATCTCTGAGAGGAAAACACATCATTGCTCTTTCGGGAACTGAGGCTGACGGGAAATGCGGTGCTCAATCTTTTCTCCTTCTCTTCAATCTTAAATGTTTAATGTTATCATGGCAGCCCAGTCGCTCGGGGAGTCCAAAGCGATTGTGATGTCGACTCACCTCATCTTGGTCTCTCCACAACACATTACTCATATCGTCGCTCTGGATGCCTTGCACCTTCGGACAAACAACAAAGGTTTTAGGATTTAGTAACAGATTACAAGAATACAATATAGTATTCAAAATAACAGTTTGCTTTTGGAGACATAGAGCAAAATCCATAGGTTTAATTACAGCTCAGCATCATTACTGCTTCTTCTGGGTCTGGCTGCTGCACATCAGTGTGACCTATTGTATTTAATCGGTCTTTTAATTTGTGATAATTAAACGAGATGGCTGCTTTAGGGACCTTAACGAAGACGGAAACGACAAAAACTGTGAAACATCAAAGTGGACACCCATGAAGAGGGAGGAAGGAGTGATGAGGGTTGGTGAAGACGTGGAAGAAGAGAAGTTATTTTGCTACCTTTGATAATGGGGTGTCGTCCCGCCACTGTCCAAAAAGACTGGCATCTGGACAAACAGGACACAGAACGTTAGCATTCTCTAATTACGTTGCGTGAGAAACAAAACTATCACTGCATCTCCAGCCCTTTGGAGCGCACTGTTAATCCATCCCGTAGCAATTAGCTCCAAACATTTAATTTGAGTCATTTTTAAATGAGATTCGCACACTTTCCTGGAGAATCAAAGACTGGGTAATTGTGTGCGGCTTCAGGCGACATGAGGGGACTTTTAAGCAGCGGTTTCAAATCCAATCCAACTAAAAAATCCACAGGATCATTAGCGCTCTTACGGAGAATCTGATCATTAGTGACTAACAGAACATCAGCTAAAAATTGGCTCCAGCTGACCCCCAGTGGCTAAACGGCTTAATGTCACAATAACGCTGACTTGTTGCTTCAGCAAAGTTCGCCCCTTACTATGAAGAGAGCTGATGAGAGGAAAGGAGGAGAACAAACCGTGTTGCGGAGTCTGTGATTAGCTGTAGTGCTCTCTGTTCATTCAAGTTATATTTAAATTAAGAATTAAACGAGCACGTATAAAATGCTAAAGCTGCGACCCTGGCCATTGTGGACATCTTTTTTTTTTTTATTATTTAGCATTAGTCTAAATAATAATCATTGACCAAGTATATGATTGATCATTGAGATCAATCATATACTTTATAGCCCGCTCAATTTATTTTTTCAAAATAAAAAGTGTTACTTATGCAGTTGGTTAAGTTTCACCAAATTTCTCACGGCATGAAATGTGCAGTTCTGTTTTTAAACATGATTCGTATTATAAATGCAACAAAAAGGCACACCAAGTTGGAAAGATAATTGTATTTTATAGACAATCAAATATCCTTTGACATTCCTTCACCACCTGTATTAAATATTTTGCATGAACATAAGCCTACCAATATAACTTTTTATACTCCTTATTTTTGCCCCTGTCATAGATTTGCACCTTTACTTTTGTTAAACACACATTTACCTTTGGGTGTTTTTTTATTATTATTTATTTATTTATTTATTTTTCGTCAAACAACTTCTGAATAGAGTTTGGAGAAGATGGCTGCATGCTGCACAGCTTTGAATTGGACTACACTGTAGAATCTCAATGAATATCAAGTTTTACTTTTAATATAAACCATGTGTAATGCTTACAGCTTTCTTATGTCGCCTCAACGCCAGTTTAGCCACAATCAGTGAATACATGCATTCGGATGAGGCTTGCTTGTCAGATTTAAAGCACCTTCAGAAAACAACAACCTTGAAGTGGGGATTACATAAGGTCTTCATTAATCCCACTTTTTCTGTCTGGTTTAATATTTTAATTTCAGTATATTATACAATCTATATTTTACACTAATTGGGAGAAATCTTTTTTGTTGTTGTTATTCTAAAATTTCTTTATATATATATATATATATTTGTATATAGCATGCCACTTACATGTGTTGCTGAATATTTTTTATTTTTGGAAAATACTGCCTCAAGTCCCAGACCAGGTGTGTTATATAAAACATTCTGAGAAAAAAACAAAAAAACAAAAACAAAATATTAAACCCCTGTTAAGCTAGCAGAGTCCTGCTAATATTAGCAATATTTTCCTCCCCCGTTTATGAATAAACAAATTTACGGAGCTGGAAAACGGAAATTCATCATCACTACTATGATTTGCTTTCATTCACCCTTTAGTATTATTCGGTATGGCCTCAATAAAAGCGCATTGTTACCCATTTGCCCCCACCAACTACCAGGTTACTCTAATTAAACAGTTTTACATCTCGGTCAGGTTTTGACACTGGAACATGAATTACAATTGATTTAAAAATCACCACTTTCTAAAACCCAGTCGCTCTGAACTCACCTGTTGCGCTCAAACATCCAAAAATCCCCAACAAACACAGCAGGAAAAGTTGTCGCACCGTCGGTAGAGTCATCTCTCCCGTTTCCTCGCGCTTCTTCTTCTTCTTCCTCTCTCTATTCGTGGTTCTGTTTATGATTCTCTGACCCGCTTGGCTCGGCTCGGCTCGGTTCGTGTAGGCTGTGACCACGTCGCGCTCTCGTGCAGCTACTTTAAACTCTTTGCAGGCTCTCGGGCAACCTCGCCGTGGACCAATCACAGGCCGATCCGATAATCGGCCGCGTGCGCAGCTCTCCATACTCACACCTCCGCGCGCGCATCACCAGTCCACTCACTGGGACTACTGGGCTGATGTCAACCTGTGCTTGCTTACGTCACGGGCAGAGAGGCGATTGCTGTTCGGCTTGAGGATGGTCGCAGTTTTTAAATGAGCAATTAATCCAAATATTAGACCAAAGTTGAGCTGGAATAAGTGGAAAATAGGAGGAAGGTGGGCCACAGGTGCATCACCATGGTTGTTGTCATGACAACTACTTCTCTTTATCTGATTGAGAAATTTTCCCGAAGAACCATGAGTTTGTTTGTTTGCATCATTTCTAGATACCCACGTGTATTTGTTATGCACTAACATTTCGAGAAACAATGAATTTGCACTTCGTTCGTCATAAACACGCACAAAAAACAACAACTTTTTCTGCCATGTGTAATTTAAGTTAACAATACTAAGGCATAGTGTCTTTAAGTGATTTCAGTTTTGCTTTAAAGTTGCTCCTTCTAAAAATTGCAAGGGAATGTTTAACAAGCACTTTCTGGTGGAGGTGTCCAATACTGCATATTTTGGTACTGATTTGTTGCAAAGTATCGGTATCAGTATCACCGATATCGATACTTTGTATCTAAGTTTGATATGTCGCAAACTTCTGACAATTAAGTGTTTTTGTGTTATTTTTTTCCTTTGTGTAAATTCTGTTCTGGGTTTGAACAAAAATAATTCAAAGTTTATGCATGTCTATAAAATACTTTAATAGGACATGGGAGTATTTTGTGTTTTGTATTTTGCGAGCATTTTTCCTAAATAAAATGCTCACCCCCCCCCCAAAAAAAAGATCATTTGAGAGCAAATCAAAAATAAAATCTTTTTAGAGGTGCGATTGAGAAATTGCGGCACAAAAATAAACATTTCAAGCGGGAATCTGAAACTAAAGTATCGATCTTGACGTGCCACTTCCAAACCAATACCGATACCACATTGATATCAATATTATGTGTACTTTGGATCGATCCGCACACCTCTAAGTGAAACCGGGCTCACAGAGTCGAACGTGGGATCGAGCTTTTTCAGCAGCAAACGCTGTTGTTTATGTGATTACATCACAACCAGTCATTTTAATGACAGCTGTTTCAAATGAATTCAGTAAATTTACACTTTCACAGATTCGCCAGCTGTTTTCCACGTCGGAAATGATAAACCAGGGCTATTCGTCTCAGTGAATCAGTTTGAAGCAGAAGAAATAAAGAGTCAGAGACGCGACAAGGGATCAAAATATGCTGTCACACGTCACGCTACAACTGCCTGTTTTTATTGGGATCCACTCAACATATGCTGTCTGTGGAGAGTAGAGTCCTGTGGCTAAAAACTAATTATCTGCAGACGATTCAGACGAAGCCATATTGTCTTCATTTGAAGCAAACGGTTCACACAAGCTTCTGGTTTCAGCTCGTGGCACCACCCGACAAGAAGAACCAGAAAAGATCATTTCAGGCACAAGACTGTTGTTTTCTTATCATGCTCTTTGAGCGGCGTTGTACGGGAAACACGTTTTGATTTTGTAACACGAGGAGATAACTTGCAATCATTGCCATAATTGTCTCAGATAGCCAGCAAATTGCAGCGCAATCTCCGGTGTGCCGTTTTTCCTTCCTCCGCAGAAAACCGAGGCCTGGACATGAATACGTGTCCGTTCGAGATGGCGGTCGTCTGGAACTGTGCCACAGTGAAACCTGCCTCTTATCGTTGGTGGCATTTCAAAAATAGAAATGATTCGGGTGGATGGAGCCGACCTGAAACCGGTGTCGCTTGTCTGGTTTAGCCTGACACAGTGGGAAATAAAACTTCTGGTTCCCACTGTCATGAAAAAAGAAGAGCATTTCATGATGTCGAAACGCCGCTGGGATATTTAAGTGTATTTAAAAGTGAAAGTTAGCACAATCAAACTTAAAATGACACGTCTGGTCTGATTTTTGAATTTCAACCTGAAACTTGTGGGTCACCACATGATACTGTTACTCTTCACATGGAGCACGCATTTATTTTTATGGAGGCCTGCGTGTATATATATTTTTTACGTTAATGCTAAGCTCTATTTCCACATACATCTCTTACGCTGGTATCTATATATTTTTTCATCTCTGCAGATTGAAGTTCTGGCACCAGAAACCATCTTTGATTGTCTTTCCAGGCAAAGCGCAAACATTCTCCAAATCCTGATTCAAACGGCATCAACAAAAGTTGCACTGACTCAGGATTTTATTTTATTTTATTTTATTTTTTTATATCATTTACCTTCCAAAACATACAATTGAGACTGATTAATATGCGAACAGCCTTTGCGTTTTCTTTACGTAACCCGTGATGTTTTTGTTGTGGCGGGTTGAAAACGGCTCCCTCTCCTGCTGCATGTGAATTTGACCGGCTGGCCCGAGCGTGTTCTTGTTTTTATTTATGTGATCAGATGGCAGGCCTTCTGTCAGGTGTTGCTCGGTTGTGGACGCCGTTCGGCATGTTTTCATGCGTGGGGATTAACTGCTCCGATAGCGCAGAACCTGGAGGCGGCCTTTTCCGATCCCGACCCCTGATTTCAGAGCACAAACTCTCCAAGGGGTCACATGCTCTCACAATATTTTTTTTTTTTTTGCGTTGGGCAATTTGGGCGGTTGCCCAGAGTGGTGTTAAAAAGGGGCGACAAAAAGTCAAAATTATTCTGCTGCTTTTACATTTCAGATTCCATTGCTTTGAATTTCAAAACATCCCCTTCGTCATGAGAGACCTACAATACACCGGGCCCAGTTTAAATTTCGGTGCGAAACTGAAGTGTCGGATCCTTCATCTTGCTCTCGTAGTCCTCGTCGAACGCTTCATTCTGGGCGACAGTGAAGTGGGTCTTCCAGTCACCAACTTTTCCTGGAAAAGCCACAGACACATCATTAATGTCTTCCTCCCAAATGCTAGCAGCAACTTTTTCCACCTCATTAAGTGGAGTTTACCTTTCCTCAAGAAGGGAGAAATTGAGAAATCAAAGAACGGGCGTTTGGAACAGTTGGTCATCTCATTGTTCTTCATATTGTCAAAGTGCACCAGTTCAACGATGGTCTTCTTATCTTCAGCTGACGGGGATAACTCGAGGAAGGAGCAAAGTTTGTCTATTTCCCTCTCAGTGTCCTGGAAACACGAAGTCGGATGTCGACTTTGTGGTAAAAACTGTCAGAAAAGCAGCCAGAATGTAAAGATTCAACCAAATGAATTACCTCAGCTATATCTTCATAGAACATATAATGAAGTTTGGGATAGGTCTTTGTCTTATTCCACCAGTTTCCCACGTGGTCATACCACGACCCATACAACACTGAGGCCACAGGACGACACGGAAAAGTAAGAAGCCTGTGCCAAAATAGAAAAAGCACCAAACCAAAACATTTTGAGACGTAATCTGTCCTCACTCTGTCCGTCCAGGAATCTCTGGAAGTAGTTGCTCCATTCTCCCGGCTCCGGTTGCAACTGATTCATGCGGTCAAAGTGGTAAAACGATACCATGTTGTCCTTTGCGTTGCGTGCCACATACACCACCTAAAACGAACAACAACCATTACGGTGGCATGAACAAATGACCGGACAGCTGAAAACTAAATTCTTGTTTTGCAGTCCTTGGTAGAAACACAACAGTAAATGACTGCACAATCGTAACTATTATGGTCCAAGTTTCTTCAGAAAGTACTTGTTGGCGCTTATAGCTGTCGGTAAAATCCTCTGTAGCAGTCAGTGTCACAGCATTTTTTCAGAAGCATCTGACCGAAGACAATATGATGTCGCATCACGGTCTTGGGAAGAGACCGTAATGGAGATATTTATGTTGAATTTTTGTAAATCATTAGTTTAATCAAGTTAGTTTTTCTTGCAATGAAAATCTATAAATCATTTTTGTATTTGGACCTGTTGTGAGGGCAGTGGTAGAGACGTTCTTTGTTTGACGAATGTCCGGTGTGATGACGGAAGGATTTTTTTAAAACAATATTTTGACCACTTTTGGAACATGTGAGATCAGACCGAGTTAACTCTTCTTTACATCGGAGTTACAGGAAAACTTTGATGGAAAGAACCAACATGTATTTTTCGAACAATCAAGTCAGAAGTGTGGTCAAGAAACAAACCATTTGTTGCCACCCACAGCCCTTGTCTTGTTTTGGTGCACTTTTGGAGCTGTGACGAATAATCTTGCGACTTTATTTTGAAAGCATGTGCAAACCAAGCTCCTGAAACTTTACCCGACAATTGTGCTCCCAAAACGACTGAGGCACCAACTGAACCGGGAGGTGAGTCTTAATGAGCCGAGGGGAGGTGGGCAGCTTGTCTGCCAGCTCTGTCCCTGTGGACGGACAGACAGAAGCATCGAACGATTAACGTGATTTTTTAGGAATAGTTAGCAGAATAGTAAAGTTCGATTGTCGACCTGAAACCACAGAAGAGGCCGCGATCTCCAAAAAAGGAACTCGTTCAAAGACGGGGATGGACGTCTGACGCTCTGGAGGCAGGTGCCCAAAATACAGCAGGTCAAGGATGTAGGAGACCCACGTAGTTCCTAGGCGCCAAGAGGGAGGAAAATAAAACTCTTTGTTGCCTCAAAGCACCTCAAACTGTAGGACTTGTTTGCACTCGCTGTTCGACTGACCTGCTTTCGGGTATGTCGCAACGAGTATGTCGTCTGGTCTGGCCTGAAAGTTTTTCACCTTCTCCCAGTTGTCGGTGACATAGTGAGTCATCGCGACTCCGTGAAAATCGTAAAGCTGCGGTCGAGAACTCATCGTCTGGAAAAATTCAGAATCACTTCTTGATGCACGAGTCTGTTGCTACGACGACTCAAGATGTTTGAGAGACAGCCTGCATTTCCTCGATCAAACGATTTCAAATCACTTCAGCGACAAAGACTCTGGATACCACTGCTGGAGAATAAGTGTTGTGCCTTTCTCATGGCGTTCCCCAACTGGTTTGGGCTCCGTCTGTCTCTGTCAGCTACCTTTGTCAGTGTTCATAGTTAATATTTAACACTCCATACTTTGGTCTCACAGGCACATTTTTGCACATTTTTACCTTTGCACATTGGTACATCACAGTAATAATTTTAGAATTCAAGAGGTAATCTCAACGTACAACCCACACATGCTGGACAAGCCGTTCTGTGAGATGTAGATATTTCAGAAAATATCACACGCACTTTTCAGTGGTTCTAGTGTTTTCAAATATGTAAATAAGTCAAAGAAAAACATTTGATAAATCAGGTCTTTTCCGTACCGTGTAAGCCAAAGGGATGGACGAGATCTGGTTTGTTTTCCTGAAGTTCTAACAGCGGTGTTGATAAGTAACTATCGTTTGTGATTGCGCGACACCACTTCTCCCCTCCTCTCTCTCCTCCTGTCACGCTCTCTACTTCCCTTTCTGAGAGGGGAGGCGTGCAACCAGCTCTCCGTCTCACAGGTGAATTGAGTTTTCTAAATCAGCTGGGATTCACCCTGAATGTCCACAACATCTGTTAGGTTTTCTTTATGCTAAGTATTTTATCAGTAAGGCATTTTTTTTCAAGGGTCAGTAGAGCTTAATTCAGTAGCAGAAATAATCAAATAAGTAAAATCAGTCATCTATCTGTCCCTCACGCCGACACTGAGAACTAAACAGAGAACCTTTGAGAGAGACGGATGGAGTTGCCGTTTCGATGATGAAGTTCCAGTTCTGGCCTGATGATGACGAAGGTGTTGCAGCAGGAGCAGCACTGTTGCTGTGCTCGTTTCATTGTCTGTCTGCTTGGACAGATGATCTCATGTCCATCACTGTCTCAGAGACATTTTGTCCTGATGTCTGTGCTAACGTCTCAGGGTTGCTCAACGTTCCTCCTACGTCTGTCGCCTGCACAACCTTTTCTTTGCAACGTTTAAGTTGTTCAACAATCTGTTTCCAAATAAGGCATTGATCCTCTCTGCCCTCCTGTTAGTTCCCCTTTCACCCCTGACCTTTCACCTGCTATCCACCTCCAACACATCATCAGTGATCTTTAATTGCAGTTACACGTTTTACACCAATTCAAAATCACATCTATAATCCTTTTGGTTTCTTTGATGTAGCCTGCATTTATAATATTATGATAAGCATAACTTATCACTCTTATTATAATCGTAATCTGAGTTATTACAGACGTTCTGAAAAGAAACCAAGAATAATCTATTATTGTAATTATTTTTGTAATTGTTTTACTTGTAAGTATTCTTGCAAGTAAACCAATATTAATATAAGTATTTTACTTTAAACATTTTCAAATTTCTCCCTCTCCAATCACCTTTTGTTTTGATCGAAAAGGTGATTGGAGAGGGAGAAATGTTTGGAGCAAAAAAAAAAAAAAAAAAAAAAACGACAAAAAAACCGACTGGCTGCTGAGATAAAGCGATCTCAAACGCTTTCAAACGGATTTCAGAAAGACATAGAGGAAAACAATGGAGTGTCATTCCAACACATTCGAGAAACACTGAAGCAGTAATCAGCTCCAGTTTTACCATAACACCTGTGACTATCACGATGACATAAGACGTCTTATTGTTAAAGTTAGATCCCTTGGAAACGAGGAACAGTCCAAACCTGTTTACTGGAAATGAATGTGAACGGATGACCGGTAATGTGGAACACCTTTTTTTTTTTTTCCTTCAGGAAGTCAAAAATGTTTTGGGGAATTTCCATCTTATTGAAAATTGATCCATATATTTATTTCCTGAATTGCATAAGCGTCCTCAGGGCCTAACAAACTGTTTTTTTTTCTTTCTCACTAAACAAACGTCTTCCTGGTTGATGGAAAATTACAAATGCAGTCGTTTTTACTAAAAGAATGACGATTTGATCCCTAATAACAGTACTTAAATCTCAACATACCATTGCAACACTCGCTTGACCCCAGTGACCCTTAACGCAATCGTGATAAGTCTTTGTAGTAGTATTACTGTAATTTTAACTGCAGCTCTTAAAAATCTCCACTGGCTCCCCGTTCAACAAAAATATTCCTCGCCCTCAAATAACCTCAGCCCCTCGTTTCTCACCGATTTCCTTCACTGTCACTCTCGCCACCTTCGTTACTCATTATCAGCAATGATAATGTGTAATGACCCCCGTCAGAACCGGACCCAGTGGGATCGGACCTTCTCCGCCCAACCCCTCTGGGAAACATCAAGAAATCGGACTCTGCACCCGAATGTTGACCTGGCCTATACACCGCTTCTTAATTCTCAGCCACTTGTTTTACGTTGTGTGTATTTCTGTATTTCCTTGTGAAGCGTCTTTTAGTGTCCAAAAAATAAAAATAAAATAAAAAAAATCGCCGTATAAGTTTGATGTATTATTATCATCAGCTCAATAGTAGAAAGTCCCTCATCTGCCTGACAAAGGAAAGAAAGAGCAAACAGTCTGTAAGAGCAAATCATTTACATTGCATAATGTGTGTAAGGGGGAAACTTACACACATTGTTCCTGCATTGATATAGATGCAGGAACACGGTTTAGTCTTCAGGGTTTAAAATCTAGTAAGCTGCACCTTCAGTGCATCGGAGCCTCTTTACGCCTCCAGATCCACAGGACAGACGCCCGTTTCATATCAATCTGATGGTATGTGCGACACTCGCGCTGTCGTCGGCGTCTCCAGACGATACGGAGCACAATGCAATCCACCACAAATATTGCCCATTACGTTTCCCAGCCACTCCTGCTGCAGGCCCCTGTGGGTCCCATCGCCTGACAAACGTGCTCCGCCTGCACAGCTGCTCGGGATAGACTCGTCAACGATGCGCTGCGTTGGGCGAAGCGTCCTGCAGTTTGGTGGTTTTCAGCGCAATCACCTTTTAGAGTGATTGGTTGGCTGCTGCAGCTGCCTCATCTCGGCGAGTGTGCTGGAGTGTTCAGACGCAGGATGGTCCTCGACTGCCGACTCCCACTTGTGGTTTGGAGCCGGAGGTGTTGGAAGAGCGCAATGTTTCTTTTCCCTGGGACTTTGAGATGAGCACTACTTGTCGTTTCAGTTTCTCTTTGTCACGTCTGTTTACGCCCCGTGTTTTTGAAAATGTTTAAAATCCAGTCAAAAGTCACAAACGTACTAGTTAGGATTTCATTGATTTTCTTTGCTTCTATTGAAGTCAAATCCACTTTTTTGAGCTACATATGTTGTATTGTTGTTCCCTCATCAAAAAAAAAAACAAAAAAGAAAAAAAAACCTGGAGTGTTGATTTGATTCTTTCATGCGTGTTTGAGGAATCCTTCAATCTCCCGAGGAAACCATTCAGCTGTGCAAAACACCAGAATGGACCTAGCCCCACCTTTAAGCGCCCATCCCCGCGAAACGCCGCCGTTCAGCTCCTTCAGACTAGCCAGCAGCAATTAGCAACCACCCTGCAAAACTGCACACCTGCTGAGCTCATCATACGAGCCACTTTTCAGTGCAACGCTAGTAAAAAATGTTTCTGAAGCGTTAATGGAGGAGCAATTTGGTGACGGCAGAGTCTCAAAAAGAGGAGAAACTACCAGGTCAAATTTCATTCGAGTCATATTGAATGCATATATCATTTTTATACCAATTGAAATTTACTTGATTTTGCTGTAAATTGGCACAATGTGCCTGGAAAACACATAACTCTGCCCTTTCAAAAGCAAATTTCTATGCATTTTTTCGAACTGTATAACAGACATGCCTGGACAAATCAGCAGATGATCAGAAGTATTACTCTGAAGATTTTTTTTTGTCAAATGCAAGACAGTGTGAGAACACATTGAAATGACTCATCTCTGCTAAAGATGTAAGTGTTGCTGCACATGTTTCTCTTCTCTCCCCTCTTTTTATCTAGAACTGGTTGGAGTATATAAAACCACCCAGATGTAAAAAGACAAAAAAAAACAAAAAAAAAAACAAAAAATAACATTTTTACTTGAAAAGTTAAATGTTTTTCAAATAGTTTGATAAAAAAAAATCTCAAAATGTACAACCATATTCATTGAAGCCTTTTTTTTTAGGTCAGTATGAACTATGGTCCGTATCAAAGTTAAAAGAACAAACTGTACCAACATTTCTTTCAAACTTGAAAACATTAAAGATAAAATGTGTCAGTTCTACAATAAACTGCAGACGATGACCTCCTGATGCAAAGCTGACCTTTTGAAGAGGTTACACAATCATTTAGCAAAATGTTGAATCGTGATGCAGTGTCATTTTACACTAATGTCACCTTTTTTTGTATTTTTTTTTCAGTCATTCGTGATATTCTGCAGCTTAATCTTGAACTTCCGGTACTAACTTGACTTTTCTGGGTTTTATTAAATCGCTTCTGTTTTGAAAAGGTGAATCAGATATAAATGGCGCAGGAAGCTAAAGCGTGACTTCGGCTCCACTGGGTAAAATGTACTTGACGGTGATGAAAATACGGGGGCATCTCAAAAAAAACAACAACATACAAACACTGTTGAAAAGTCAACTTTTTCAAATACAATGATCACAGTTTGCAGCTACAAGAAGAGCAGACCCCCAAAAGGTCAATACTAACGTATTTATCAAGTGGGATTTACGTTGGATGGTGAGTCCTAATTTCTGAACTCTTCAAAACTTAATTAAAAGACAGTTAAATGTTGAAAGTGGGGGATTTCAGTCCAGGCATAAAGAACAGATTGAGATTGGATTGAAAGATTTCCAGGCAAACACTGACAAAACGTTCCATCTGACCTAACAAGAAACACGACAATCGCAGCGTTTCATTTGTTTGGCTCCACCGGTTTGGCTGTTTATCACACCCGCTGCGTTAATGAACGGCTCCGACGTCGCTTTGTCGCAGAGACACATCGATGTTCCTTCCCTTATTAGCCCCATAACTCAGCTTTTCCCTGCGAGCTGACCTTCCCTTTAAAATGGCCCGCCGTGGAACATCCGACCCGGTCGATGCGGCCCGAGGGTAGCTCAGGGAACACAGGACCGCTTTCGGCTCCGACGACATTGCTCAGCACCGCGATCGAATTACTTTTACGTGACGGGAGAGAGGTCGCACCTCCGGAGCCCACTGGAGGATGTTCACCGCCGCATCCTCACGACCTCAGTCGGGCCTGTTGGCTTTGAATGGATTGGAATCAAAGTGTCAAACCAAAACGATCGATTGAGAAAGCAAAAATCCATTTATTCCTGTCTGCTTTCAGATAGTTTTAACATAACAGCGTTGGTCAAGCGGTGAGATATTGTTAGTTTTCAAATGAAGGTGCTTCAAAGATGTGAATTCTGCATTTGTGATCTTATTGACTTTGGTTGTGAGGCACGAGAAGCGTCACCATTACTCCGCTTCATGGCAGGGCGGTGCGGCGTGTTCAGCACGTCTCCACATCTAGCCAGCAGGTGCAAAACGGTGTCAACGCCAGACGACCGGCGTCACAGGACAGCAACACCCTCCGCAGGCGGAAACGAGGTGAAAACAAGGCAGCTGACAGCCGCGGCTTGCATCCGAGGGCCGTAACGAGACCGAAGGACCCGAAGACGCCTTCGCTGGATCTCAATGAAACGAGGGGACCAGAACGGAAAGCCGATGAAACGCCTGAATGCGGTCGAAACGTTTTAAAATCGTGGGAGAGGTCTGTGGCAGGCCAGAGGAAGGTGAACAGTTTTCCTAATGAGGGAAGCAACCTTAAGTGACTGAAATTTTGACAAAAATCGAGAAGATTGTGACGTTTCATCTGGGCATCAAAAGCAGAAACTCTCATTCTGGCAGAAGGACTCATTTGTCAATCAGTCTTACTTGTGAGTCAACACCGTTCCCATCATCTGGGAGTCAGCAGAAAGTGGGATGTGAATCATGAGTTAAGCTACTCTGCAGCGTCACTTTGTTCGAAATAAACACCGACTGTCGACTGTGTTAGCTCATAAACAGAACAAAAGCTGGTGGAACCCGGTTGGACTCGTTGTCGGTGTGAACTCTGGCGCCCCTACCTCTCCAGCGCCCGGCAAAGACTCTCAGAATAAAAAGAAGTAGATCCACCTTAAAACTTTCTCAAAATACTTTGACTAATAGGTCAGAGAACAGCACCGAACTTACACATCAAGAGTATCTATTTAGAAGAACCGTCCTGAGTGGACAGCTGGACATTTAAGTTTTGACCCCAGTCAGTTTAAAGGTTTCTCCACACACAGCTTCTTGATTTTATTGTAATAAAATCGTATCGACCGTGTGGAAGCTGTGTTTTGTTCTCAAATCTAAGATTAGATTGCAGTGATTTTAGCATGAACCAGCTCGCTCGAATTACAGTTTGATGTCTGTGACCCCAAGTTAACCGATTACTTTTGTCTTTTTCTCATTCGTAGTAGCGCAGCAGCAGAGTGGCGCCGAGGTTCTCGTTATTTTCCCAACCCGTCTGTTCTTTCCTGGCCAGATTCCTGCGACCTCCGAGCATGGGAGGAAAAGCCTCGCCTTGGTTAGAGTCGTTTGTGAGAAAATCATAAAATCCCAAACGTGCTCTGCATGATTTGCACGTTCAATAATTCCGAGTCCGCCGAGATGAGCCGTAAAGCATCCCGCGTGAACATAACGCCGGCTCAGGTGATGAAAGTCCCCCTTCACAGCCTCAATAAAGAGATTTTTGTGCAAAGCGCAACTGAAAGCCTGATGAATAATTCAGAGAAATGAAACCTGGGTGCCGTTCTCCAGCAGCGCCGTGTAAAAGCAACAGGCGGACGTGCCAGGGCCGCACCAGGTGATAGTCGGTGCCCAAATCATTCACTCAGTTCTTTTATGGCTGCTTTTTCAGTTCGGTGTAGCACACACATTGAGATTTTAGAGACTCTAGTATGACAATTCTGGAGCTTTAATGAGTTAAAAAAAAAAAAAAAAAGAATGTGTGTAGTCAATCATCCTTGTGTACTGTCCACATCTTCCCTGTTGCTCTCTGCTATGCTACAGCTTCTTCCTGACGGCGTAGCCTGTCGGGAATGCTCAGCCTAGTTAGCACAGACACCGATGACGGCGGATAAATGGACATCCCATAATAATAAATTGTCTCTCAGCCATTAGAACATTGAGTAGCGTGCGCACAAGTACAATTGGCTGCGCTAGGACCCTCCTCCTGGCTCCGATTGGTTGTTTCTGACCAGGAGAGATGGATTTTTGCAGATGGCACTAGCAGGAGCAGCTCGATGTTTTTTAACGGAAGATCTGTTGAATCCACTGTAGAAAAAAGTCTGTAGAATTTACTGTGGCTTTAAAAAGAAAACAAAAACTTTATGCGTCCCAACGCACTCTAAAAAGCGTATTTGGGCTGTAGTTCATGTTATGGACTTATTTACACAAGTCTCATTTAATTCTTTAGGTTTTGTGATGAGAACTCACTGCTTTGTGTTGAATCAACTTAAAGGTCACAATTCTTTTACTTAAAGGAACTTTTTACTTCGACTTCACTTGAAACAATCAAGTTCAACGCCGCGTGCGTCTGATGTGGGACAGATCCTGTACAACTCACATAAGGAGGCCTTAGTCCTCAATGAGGAGGTTGTGGGTTCGATTCCCGGCCTGATGACTTTTATTCTCTCTCATTACCTGCCTTCAAGCTTATTTTCTCTCAAAGAAAGGCTGCCCGGGCCAAACGGAGATCCTCTTTTAGTTTAGGTTTTTATTTGAAGTAAACTCAATTATTTGATTAAGACTGACTTAAATTCATCAACTTAAACCAACTTAATTTGAATAAACTTAATTGAATCACTTGTCACCAATTGAAGCAGTTCAGTCGAGCTTGTCCAAACGTTTTCGTTTCTCAGGGTGGTGGACATGAGCTGGACAGTCAGTCGCTGCCACTTTCTCGAACTTGGACATTGATGAAGATGAGTGAAGGTGAGACGACGACGGAAGTTTAGCTTTGGTGACTTTGTGGAGGAAAAGTAGACGTATAAAAGCAATAATAATAATAATAATAATAAAAAAACAATCTGCTGGACAACCGAAAGTCCACATCACCTCAAGGTGTCTAATCTGGCCTCGCGAGGCTCACTCCGAGGTGAGTCAGAGGTGTTGTCGCTGTCGCATGCAAGCTGTAATTAAGGCGAGGAAAGTGTGGGCGCTGCAGCCTCTGAAGGGGGCTGTTGATTGGTGGCACACGGCAGGAGCATTAGTTTACCTGCGACGTGTCACCAAGCAGCACACTCCTGATGACTTGGCCAAACGTTCACACCCGCCCCCGGCGGTGTTGACGGGTCAGTCAGGGAGGATGTGTGTGGGATCCTATTTGCTGCTCATTGTCCTCACAAAGAGAGAGACAGAGAGAGTGACGCCGCGTTCAGGCTGTCTCGGGATTCGGAGCTGGTTGCTTTTCTGCTGCCTACCAGGCCAGGATGTGTGTTTTTGTCTCCGTCTTATGTATTCAGACACTAAAGAAACTAAATCGCAAATAAAGCTGCTTTAAAGCTGCAGGATGTACCTTTTATAAAATTGTCAATAACAACCAATCAGAGCCAGGAGGAGGGACTTAGTGCTGTCAATCATCCTCATGTGGGCTGCTCAATATTCTAATGATGGAAAAACTGCTTAAAGTTGATTATCCGTCATCTGTTATGCTGTTGAGTTTGGTGATTATATATTTACATGTTTTGTAGAGAAAGCCCTTGTCACTGTGATCAATGTGAAAATTGTTGGAAATTTCTACAATATTAGTGGCTGAATATAGGTCTGGCATAGCCGCTATGCTTTTCAATGTACTGTACGGAAAATCCTTTTTTTTTTTTTTTTTAAAAGAAGTGACGTCAGGAGCTTTTTAGGAATGAGAAACTCAAATATTATTGTCATGTTCCGTGTTTTTCTGTTGTGTTCATTTGAGTTTTCTGTGTCCTAAGTCTCCTCATTGTCCTGTCTTCCCTTGATTGTTCCCAGGTGTGTCTTGTTCCCTTGATTGCCCTCAGTGTATTTAGTTCCTCCTGTGTCTTTGTTACTGGTCGGGTCCTTGTCTTTGTCACACGTTTGCATGTTTGTCAAGCCGCCTGTATGACCAGTTGCTACCGGTGTTGAGCCCTGGCTTACGCTCAGCCGTGCTGCCTGGCCACGTGCTGTTTTCTGTTTGTTGACTGTGTTGTTGGACTGCCTTTTTTCATTATTAAATCTTCACCATTCACCTACCTGGGTCTCCAGCGTCTGCCTCACTGCTTCACCTCATCAACACATGACAATTACGTTGCGTGAGCTGCAGCTCGTAGTGCACGAGGCTGGAAAACGTTGTATTTAATCCTGAATCAGTTGTAATCTGCAACATAAAATGTGTGTTGACCGCAAACCAAAACTGGCTCTGCTCCACATTTGCTTATGGATTCGCAGGGTCCATAAATGCACACCTGCACATGCATATTTCATTTCTATCCATTAGCCTGCTAAAATAAACAAAAGGTTTCCTTTTTTTCCCCCCATTTGCTTTTGAATAGATGCATTGCCATTAAAAGTCCCTATATTATGCAAATGATAAGCTACTTAGGCTGCACGAAATGTTATTCACCTTATCTGCTCTTATTATGTGATAATATGAATATTTCAGGCTGTGCTGTTTTTGTCCTTTGACTTCTGTCATTATATACATTTTAATGCCTCATGCAGTGGAAGCAGAAACTTAATTTAAACACCTAGAAATGTACGGCCTGACCTCTCGGTGACATGTTTCCCTTCCCCGTCTTCTTTCTGTATTTCATGGGGATGTTTGTTTACGATCCGGAGATCTTTCATGAAACTTGCCCTCTGCGTGTCGTGTATGTTTTTCACTTTGAGACTCACGGGTGGTGGAGCACCGCCGTCTCTCATAAAAGAAACGTGCATTTCCGTTTTGCTGCCAACGCGTCAGTAGAACAGTGATGCGAAGGGGAGCAACTAACCCTTCTGGGTGCGGCAATGCATTGCTCCTCTCCTCCCCGTGGAAGTGGAGGAGAGGAATGTGCGCTGGATGTGATGACTGAAGTCACTCCTCGGGGCTGCGGGGGGTTGGGGAATGGGTGTGCTGGCTTGAGGCTGGTAATAAGTTTTGTTTTCCCGTTAATCATGCCCGACTGCACCGGGTTTAAGAAACGCATCCTGCTCTTCCTGGCTGCGATCTGCTTATTCATTCAGTCATTCAGTGACTCATGGGGCAGCAGAACCAAGAAGGGTCTCTGCAAATGACGACATCTTCCGAGAATTACCTGCGAGTGTTGCGTTCAGGAATTTTGCTGGCTTAGAGGAAGGCCAGCAAAATTGCCTGGTAGAGGGAGTTTGTTCTGTAGCGAAGATGCAAAATGTGAGATTTTCTCAATCCTACATCACATGGAGCAGGTGCCTAAAAAAAAAAAAAAGTCTTTCCAAATTCTCATTTGGAGTGAAATTGTCTGCACAGGCCAAATTAAACATGCATCTGAAAGCAGTCAGAGCAACAGGTGAAGAGCTTGTAATTTCTAACAGTTTCATTAATGTGGGGTTGCCTCATTGCTCAGTGTGAAGAGCAGACGGCACCATGGCATAGAGGCAACACGGGCCTCAACGCAAAGCGTCCCCTGTTTGAATCCCGGCCACCTTCTCATCCTCCTCCTCTCTCTCTCTCTCTAGCCTTGCTGCTGTTCATAAAACCGATTCGTAAAAAGTTTAAAGAAGAAAGAAAAAGAAAGGTAAGACTTTGGCACATTTTTAGAAGACTTTAGACTGCCATCTAGTGGTTCAATCTGTCCTGCTGCCTACCTTAATCCTTTTTCAAATGAGGTCACAGCATGAGGCTTTAAAAACTAAACCAAACCAGTGTGATTTCTTTATTCTAAAATGTGCTTCACTCATAATCATGTCCTTTACATTCTTGATCTGAGTTCATTCGGATCTTCAAAACCAACAGAGACTTAAACATGAGTCCCAGCCGACTGAGAAGAGAAAGGTAAGGCTGCATGAGAGCATGAACAATCACCAATTTTCTTCAAGAGCATTATTATATTTTTAATGAAAGCCTCAAAAGTGTGTTTGTGTTAGGTCCCCATCACTCTGATGTCCCAAAATTAAATTTAGCCGAATCCACACTCGGTGTGGATTCGGTTTGCAACAGAAAGATAAACAGATGAAACCGGATATTTGCATGCAAATAGGATATGTGTTGTTTTCCTGATGTAAACTTGAACTAAACATGTTGCCATGGTCACCACAACATCTCCTTTATCCGGCTTCACGTGTTGCCCGCCGCCTGCTGTCATCATTAACTCCCACCGACTCCACACACACACACACACACACACACACACACACACACGCAGCTGCTTCAACACACACAGAGAGCGGACGACAGGTGACGTTCAGGGGCCTCGGCACATGTGTTGACGAGTGAACCTGGGCGCTTACACAACTGTACCCAACCGGGTTAACCTGCTGCGTGATGTCCGAGGAGAAGCACTCGGGGAGATGAATACGCCACCAAACGATCTGGGGGTGGCGAGGGCTCGAGCATCAAACCCGACACACGGTTCACGCACAAAAGAGGTCACAAGCAGACAGGAACGCATATTCTTAAAGCCTGAACACGTCAGAAATATTCATGAGAATCAACTCGTTTCGAGTTCAAACCCAAAATGTCTGTCAGTGGAACTGGACCGCTTTATCGAGTTTATTTTCTACTAGCAGCTTTAATAGGAAATCAAAGCTGCTCTTTTACATCACATTGCATGACCAAACCACATTAAAACAAACTTTTATCTGGGCTTTTCCCCCCCTATTCTTCCTCTTTCTTTTCTCCCTCCCTGAAGGATGAGTCCTTTTTTTTTTTAGACATTGTTTTGCTTACTTATCTGCTGACAGGAGCTTTGGATGGTCACTGCAGCTCATGATACCGGCGAAGGATGCGGTACCTGCCGCGGCCACCAGGGGCCCCCCACGAGCAATTTATTTATTTTTCTTTATCAATAAAATAATACATTATCAAATATATATTATTGTAAAATCAAATCACTTCATAGTAAAATTGTGTGTCTTAGAAATTGTGTGACATAGAAATTTTTACTAAAAAAAACAAACAAACAAACAAAAAATCAGGTCGAGGGGATCTGGGGCCCTAACCGGCTGCTTAGTTTTCTTATGCCTTGGGCCGGCCCCACACCAGGCGACTACATGAACCCATCCAAGAACCGAACGGACCCTTAGAACAAATCAACGTGAGGTACGTGTCAAAATGTCCTCCAAAGTGAAACAATCATTTTCGGACCTAAAGAGGAATAGATCATCAGAACGGTGAGACTTCCCCTCGCTTCTTACAAGCCTTGGAGCTGGAGCTATTTCAACAAGTAGTTGAATGTCAATTTATTTACCCACGGCTGACACAAAAGACATTGGTAAAATCTTCGTTCCAGTCTTTTCCCTGCAGTGCATCTGAAAGATAATTCTCCTCATTTTGATTCAACCCTGGCAGCATAGAGCACAATGAACTGCACTTTGCTCCAGTTCTGTGATCCATTCTGGAAGGTGGAGGGATTGTTTCCTATGATGAGTGTGGACTGTAAGTGGATTACCAGTGAGCTACTTATCAAATGTAGAATGCATGAGTCACAACATCTGAATAGCACGAACACGAAGCGTTTCTTTGCACCCTTTGTAATCATCATTATAAGTTATTCATAGTTATCTAACCTGACGGGTGTTTGCCTCTTCGAAATAGCAAAACGTGTTTTCTGTGATGTTTCAGGACATTTCTCGCCCTCCTGATGAAAGTAGGAAATGTCCTTTGTTGTTCTTCTCCAGACCAATCAACGCAACGGCTGAGAAATCTTATGCCCTCACTGAAGACGCTCTGCTGGATTTTAATGTTAAGACTAAAGAAATTGTGCAACAGGGTTGAATGTTTGTATAAGTTGCTGCAGGTAGTTTTGTAAGGGGAGGCAAAAAAAAGAAAAAAAAGAAAAAAGAAAAGCAAACAAAAAAACAACTCTGGCATTTTATGAAGTTCACTATCGTCAGACATCGCTCAGATCTGCATATGAATTTCTGTTTGCGGCCATTTTGTTCAAACACTTATCGAGCCACGCATAGACACCCCACCGTCAGAGAACATATAGGGCAAAACGGTGGTTTTACAACACGGCAGAGAATGACTCACGGGCGTTTTTGCAATCATTATACAACTTTGCACTTATTAAACCTGCCGGGGAGGAGAGACCGCAGAGAGAGGAGGGTCATGGAGAAGATAAAAACGAACAATATGTAAGGTTTCTCCTGTCCTGACTGCATAACTTTATGGCTTAATTGCGGTACATGTAATGTGTTTGACTGCTGGTTATGAAAAGATTGGGTTCAGAGCTTTATGTTTTCACAGCGTGTCCTATTTCTTGCGGTCGAGCTTGTTACTGAACCGCGCTTTCTCTAAAGGTACAAAGGGAGCAAGTGGAAAAATCAGATTTACATTATGAATAACAAAATGCTATGTTACAGAAGGACAAAAAATGTATATAGTGTTTCTATGAGTTGCACAAATATAAGCGTTTACTTGTTTAAAGCTGACCTGCAGAGTTTAGGGTTAGGGTTTTGCTTGTGTGATTTGAAATGAAAAGCTTAAATTAAAAAGCATTAGCGACAATTCCCAAAACGGTGATCCAAGCACTGAGAAATAACAAGGCCACAAGCACCAGCCGTTCAATTATTTTATTGCATTTTTATGCCTCGCAGCATGACATGCAAAGTCACATAACTAATGCAAGGGGCTGATCGTAGGTCCAGTGCTGCTGTGATCAAGCTATGCTAAACTACAGCAAGGTCCGTAAACTAATTCGTCTCACAAGATGTCAAAATAAAGAAATAAATGTCAGTCTAAAAAAAGACAGATTCTTCCATTTTTGAGTCATTCTAATGACAAGTAAATTTTTTTAAAAAAGGAAGAGGACTTCTGTTAAAATCTAATGAGGGCATTTCGAAGAGACTAAAAACAGTTGTTGTAGTTAAAAATAAAATCTCTCAGTGTTCAAGGACACATGAGCAGCGAGGCTGAACGCCACACTGGTGAACACATGCGGTTTTTTACATCTAAAGAGATGGGGTTTTTTTAATGTTACCCACACTAAAACGAAGTATTCTCCATTACTCTCCTTTGGACTGTCCTACCCTTTAGACCAGCGGTTCCCATCTCTGCTCCTCAAGGCGCATTGCTCTGCATGTTTCAGACGTTCCCCTGCTTCAGCACGCCTGATTTCAATTGAAGGCTGATCAACAGGCTTTGACCGAACAGCAGCCACCTGAATCAGGTGTGTTAAAGCTGGGCAACATCCGAGAACCAGGGTTGGGAAACTCTGCTTTAGAGTCAAGGCTGAAGAATAAAGATTTTTCTAGAAACTCTTTGACTGCACAGTCAGCTGAAACCAGAGTTTTGCGTGTGCAAAGTTTAATATGAGAACTAATTCAGGACATCGTGTGGAAATGATTTCTAACTCTGGGAGGAATGGCAAATGTTTTACTTCACAGCAGATCACAAAAACTGGGCCACTGCACATATTCAGTGACAACTTTAGGCTATTTTGAGGAATTGGGACAAGTCCCTTATAAGGACTTTATATATAAAGGTTATCTGTTGTACTGATTCTATTTAACCATCTGGACTTTTCAGAAATGGCTAATGGATATAAGTTTAAATTTTGTGGACTCTTTAAATATGTAGCCAAAATTACAATGAGCAGATTATATTTACCAGTCAGATATTTTACAGCAGGCTGAAAATAACCCCCAAATTAAAATAATTTGGTATTTAATCTATCTATCTATCTATCTATCTATCTATCTATCTATCTATCTATCTATCTATCTATCTATCTATCTATCTATCTATGTGTGTTGTACTGTAAAAAATTTAACTCTTAAATTATTTAACTGTGTTTTATAAACTGACAAATAATACATTATCTTGAAAGCATTTATTTATTTATTTATTTATCTAAAGCATAAACATAATAGTCATTTCAACAAATATGAACTTGACATGTATTGAATTGTGGCACTTTTTGCATTCCATACATGGGTGACAACTTGATCAAAGGTCCTTGATCTTTTTTTTTTTCTTTTTTTTTTTTTTTTAAAGCCAGAACCACGATATGTGTTCAGCTTTTTCACAACAAAACAAGAACCGACGCCGTGTTACATAAACATTACATAAAACAATGAATCAAGCCCACAACCGGACTCAAGGGGCGAACTGTGTGACCCACAGACAAACACGACGCTTTCTCCTGGTTTGCCCAGTGGAGTGTCGCGCTGAGCGGGTCACGCGCGGAACCTCTCCGCGACAAAATAACTGCGAACTTATTCCGAAAACCCCCAAAACAAGCCATTCCCTGCTGTCAGCGAGGGGGGTTATACAATATTATTAAGTTATATAAGTGAGCCACATAGCGAGCCAATAGCAACGCTTGTCGCGCGTCACGTGGTGTCTCGCGCCTGCTTCAGCGAATTGTATATGAAATCCAAAGCAGCTTTAGCAGCCGGACACAGTCAGCGAGCGGGCAAGATGTTTCTCCTCGGCGGAAGCTTTCCTCCAACTCGTGTTTTTTCGGTTTTTCGCCGGGAGCTATGATTACCGGAGTCGTCAACGGACAAGAATTTGGGAATATCGCGAGTGGAAGAGTTCGTTTGAGGAGTTGGGCGAGCGGTAAAGGAGCAGTCGGCGTTAGCTAATCGGTGTTAGCTAAAGCTTATATAAACCCGGCGGTAGCTAATGTTCATTGAAGTCAAACTGATTTCGCTCAGGTAACTCAATTATCGGACACGAGTTTGATATCCAACTATTAGTTAGTTTCGTGCTGAATAAGTTTTTTTCCCCCACTCCTGTTCAGCTTAAAGGATTTAGTATTGGTGTAACAGAACACCTGCGGGGCAGTTAAATGCCCCTTATAAGTGCCATTTTTCTATTTTGTTTTTGCTCGTCTCCTGTTATTTAGCAGTGGGTAGCAGATTGACATGGAGTGGGTGAAGAATGAAACAGTTTAGATAAACTCTGATTCATTGTTATATTTTTTGGGGGGGGGGGGTTGGATTTTATTCTTTTATGTCACATAGATTGGAAAAAGCCTCAGTCTCGCTCCAATGGCCGCCGTTGGGAGGCAGTCAGAGCGCTGGTCTGTTTTAGGATCAAAACTTTCAAATGAACATTTTGGAAACGAGGTGAAATATAACAGCAGAGAACTTTATCTGCGCTGGGCAGACGAACATTGAGCCTCTTGTGTGTGTGTATATATATATACATTTAAGTCACTGTGAAGAGGGAAGATGGAGACCGGGGTTCTGCCTCACCAGGGCGACCTGCTCCTCCACCCGCTCTCCTGCCCTGGAGCCGCGGGCCTCTGCCCCGAAATGCTCGAGGTGGCCGAGGAGGCAAGCCGGGCCGGGGACTTCAACCTGGCCGTAGAGATCTACAGCTCCCAGCTCGCAGACCTCCAGCAGCCGGACCGGGGCTTGTGTCTGCGGAAGGGCGACTCTCTGGCCCGCGCCGGGCGGATTTCGGAGGCGCTAGAGGCGTACTGCACCGCGGCCAGCCTGGGCAAGCTGCGCCCGGAGGAGCTGCCCGTCCTGGTGGACTCCGTCGCCCGGACGCTCCGCGGGAAGGAGCTGGGCCTTCCCGTGACCCCGACCGGCCAGGCGAAAAAAAGCGACGGCGGACAGGACGGGGCTCGCAACGACGGGGAGTGCGAAGACGACGAAGCCCTGGATTTGTTTTCCTGCCGCCTCTGCAAGTGTCTGCTGCAAGAGCCCGCAACTCTGGAGTGCGGGCACACTTTCTGTAAGCGATGCGTGGAGGACGACGCCGTCAAACATTGCGTGAGCTGCAAACAGAAGCCGAGCAAAAGCGACCGGAGAGTTAACGTGGTTCTCAGCGGCCTGCTGGACAAACTGTTTGAATCTGAGAGCAAAGCCAGGAAGATGTGGATCGAGGGGGAAGTTCTGTGGAGTAAACAGAACCTGGCGGAGGCTTTGGAGCGGTATAACGCAGCAGTAGATTTAGGTAAGTGTGTGTAACTTTTTGTTTGTTTGTTTTGTTGCATGTACACCTTTCAATAAAAGCTGAAGTGACCTACTTTTAGTGCAACTTCCTCGTGTCAACGATAGTCGGCGCCCTTCTGCTGTGACTTTATTTTTGGTTCCGAGACAGTCAGCCTCATTGGTCTCTAGCAGGACTGTTTCACAAGCTGTGTTGGATAACAGCTTTCATAACATGGAAATGCTGCGCCTTCTTATTGAAATAACCTTACAGATATAATCTGTCCGCTGTTCATTTTCAGCATTGTTGTTGTGTTTTTTTTTTTGTTTTTTTGTTTTAAATAATTTATAACGCTGCTGAGCCAAAATGCAGAATGTTCTCCTGTGTTCTGGCATTATATAAAGAGTGCCAGCACGCCTCAGTAACCACAGGCCCAGGCTGGGCTCACGTTGCACAATTTGAATAGCCAGGAAAAAAAATCTGAGCTGAAACCCTCCCCACATCTGGCCTATATATTTATGTTTAAAATTATTTATTAATTTTTTTTTTTTCCCCCAACAGTTTTCCCTTTTGGTGCCTGGAGTTAAAGCCTAAAATGAATGTCTTCCAGCGCTCTGTTGGCACTACTGTAGATATTTTCCTCTCCGTATCAATATTGATTCATGCCTTCTGTGTTGTGAAGACCTCTGGGTGACAGAAGGATGGAGTGCGTTCACAGTGTTGTCACTGCCAGCTTCTGTTTTCCTAATACAGACAGCAGGAGGCTTTCTGCTGTCTCATATAGCATGGGCGTAACTGTGCCATAAATAAAAATGCATCTTTTGCCTAAAGTATTCCTTTTATTTAGGCTATTTAGGTGTATTATAAGCCTGGCGGGCCACCAGGCTTCTCTTGTGCCTCCACCAGGCTAAGCATGGCTTCAGTCTTTTTAAGATGTTTGCATTTTTCAAGACTTTACAGTTGGTGTTATTCTTCAAACCTTTCAATAACACAATTATCATCAATTTTGATATTTTCAAAAATTCCTGCCAACTTTAAACGTTTTTTAACTCAAAAACACGACAAGCTGCTGGATGAATGACTGCCCTAGCACCCAACCACCGGGCTTAGCAAGTTTTCTGGGGGAAACCTTGCGATACAGTCCTTGTCTCTCTTCCCATTTACTGTTTGGTAATAAAGATCAATTTGGCCTTAAAAAGCGATTGTACAGAAGAAGATGGCTTTCGTACAGAGCACTGCGTTTCTATATTATTCTTTTTCAGCCTTTCTTACCATGTTTACAGACTGTTTTATATTTCCGTCGTCTTGCTGCGCTTGCTTTTAGTTGAATAATGCCTCTTGAACCTGTGACTGCCTCAGTGAGTCAGCTGCTTGTAGTCCAAGACGTCAGACCTCTTGTAATAAAGGACTTCTGAGGTGTAATTTTATCCCAAGCATTGCTATTAACAAGCTTCAGGTCTTCTCTTTACTCTATGTAGCATTAAAAAAAAAATTTGATTGCAATTTTATCCATAAAAAGTGATGCTTGTGCAAACAGGAAATGGACTTCCCCCTGAAGAACGTGATAATGTAATGTACTCTGAGTCATAGATAAGGATTTATCACTTAGAAGGGGTGAGCACATCCATTTGCTAGTGATCATAAAAAGAATTTATGGCTTAAAAAAAAATTTAAATGAATCCTTGTTCCTGGTGCGAATAAAATTCTAGCTGTGTCAACATGGGTTTTATTTTTAGAAGCGAAGGCCATTGTCTCGTCGCCGCATTGTCCTGTGGAGCCTTTGTGAGAGCAGCCCACAAATCGCTGCTATGTTAAGGAAACCTTAAAGTGCTGTACTATTGATAAAGAAGAATCACTCGATAGAACAACAAGCACACCAAATTGAACTTGACATGTTGGCAAGATAAAGTTTGTTTGGATTCTGCTGATCTGCGCCATCCGATCATTGAACTCGACACCGAATGGGTCACAATTGTAACGCGATGCGTTCCACTCTGAGCAGCTCTTGGCTGAATATCTAGGTTACTCTAGGATCCATGATCTGCGTTTCCAGTGGCCGCCATCTTATGCTGGCATCGGCTGTTGGAGAGTGATTGGTTTAAGCCTAAAATTGGAGCTATTTGAGCATCCATATGGCAGGGATGTAGATATTTTAGTTCGGGTATCAATATTGATTCATTCCTTCTGTCTGCTTTGGGTGACAGAAGGAAGCTTTGCCACATCAAGCCTCTGTTTCCCCAGTACAGGCAGCAGGAGGCCTCTCGGTGTCACATGTAGCCTGGGTGGAACCGTCATAAATACTAATACAGATCTTACCCAAGAGTAGAAATGATTGTTTTATACTTCCTATAATTGGTGAGATGCTAAAACAGCTTTTTAACGTAGGCTGAGTTCCATAAAAAGGGATAATTTAATCACTAAAATAATGTTGTACAATTATTTTTGGTAAATTGTGACTATTTTGTTTCCATCCAGTGGATAATAACAAAAGGATGTGATCAACAGTTTCCTGTTAGTCAGATTTTTTTTATTTTTTTATTAAGAAAATAAATGTGTTTTAGACGTGCCAAGTTTGACTCCATAATAAGTCCACAAATCTATATATAAAAATAAATTGGAACAAAATAACACACCTCGGCATATCACTACACTTAGTTTCCTAATTCTAGGATCTAATTTGACATACTCTTCAGTATAAAATTATTCGCAAGCCTCGAAGATTTTGATTTAAAAACTTTTTTATTCAGACGATGAGTTTGTTGTAGATTTTATCTTCTGCTCCCTCCAAAAAGATTCTCAGAATTTCGGCTAGGCCGCTTTAAAATACTATTAAAAGTATTTTGGAGCCTAAATGTACAGCACAAAAATACTCTGCTTATTTTCTTCGCTTTCTGGTGTTGAATGAGACAAACCTTTTCCTGTTTGGATGGCGAGAATTATTTCTATTTGCTAAGTGCAAGAGTCATAAGAGTTTCCTCTTATTACCTTGTGGAAAGCGAGACGTAAACCAGGATTATGATGCATTTCGATTATATTGGACAGAGTCTAAGAAAATGTGGTGAAAGGATTCCTATACCGACATGGGGTGCAAGGCCACTCAAAAAAAACAAAAAACTATTTAGCATTTGATTAGTTCTCTTCTATCGTCGGGGTTTTGTTGTACGAGGGACTGGTGCGCTTCATATAATTAACACCTTCATGAGGAAAGTTTATGACGCGGGAATATTGAAGCAACATCTTAAGACGTCAGATGGAAAGCTAAACGCTGACCAGGTTAGCTAATTGGCTACAAAATGACCAATACAAGAAAAACAAGTCAGCGCTTTAGAGAGGCCACCAAAGCTTTGACCCTTGTCCCAAATTCATTGGCAGAGATAAAATAAGGTGTTTGAGTGCAAGGCAGCCTCCAAGCCTGACTCGCTCACACCAGTTGTGTTTGGGGGGCGGGATAAAAATGGGTCATAATTCCTGGAAATTGAGATGTTTGTCAAAGAATACCCAAAACATTGACACGAGCCGTACAGTTCAAACTAGGGCAACTGAATGACTAACACTTTGAAGGAAGCGTTTATGCACACTGATATGCAGCCTCTCTGCTTTCAGCTGGATACAAGAGGAAGTACAGTCGGCACGTATCAATCAGATGTCGTTTGTTGTTCCAAAACGCGTGCAGCCACTTTTTATTTGGGACACGTGAATGCTTCCATCTGCACACGTCATAAACTAATTCAGGAGAGTCACGACAGGCCGAGCCAGTTGTTCGCCAGCTCTCCTGGTTTTAGAAGTACCTGTGTCAGTCCTGCGTCTGAGCACAGATGCTTCACAACACAAATGTTCAATCTTTTGAATTCAGCTCTTAAAGCGGTACCATAATCTGTTTGATCCTACATAATAATATTTTTTTCCGATTTTATTCCGTCCATTTCAGGAAAACGTTATTTACTTTGACTCAGATATTGTAATGGTCTGTACACAAAGTCCCAAGCTGGTGACGCGCCACTTTGTTGCTTTATTGCCTCACTTGTCTGACCTAGAAAAATGGTTGATCCCATGGAAGACTGTCTTGACATTGCTCTGCGTTTTGTTCTTTCATTCCTGCGTCTACAGCGCCCCCTTCAGGCAGCCTGCTATGTCAACGGGCTGAACTGCACATGGAGATGAGGAACTTCAACCAGGCGGTGCAGGATGCCAACAGTCTGTGCAGGTTAAAGCCGCTGTGGACAAAGGTGAGTTTCCGTTTTGTAATTAATGTAGATGACACAGTTGGATGTATGAAGAGCTCTTTTTTTCCAGGTGTGGAAAAGTATGAAAAGTTGCATTTTGATTTGGAAAAATGTTTGAAGTTCAACAGATTTTAAATTATATTTATTCCAGCAAATTTGCTACTAGATTTTTATTTTATTTTTAAACTAGAGCCAATATCCCTCAGCTTTCATTAAGTCCTGTCAGGTCTCGCATAAAAGATTTTAAATTCTATAAAAATGAAATCAATATTTTGATTTAACTTCTATAATTTTATAAAAGTGGGGGTATCAATAGTCCAAAAACTGAGCCTTAAACGTGAGATGCAGCCATTGGCCGACACAGATTCAGGCTTTCAGGTCTCACTGCCAATTCTGGTTTAATTGTTTTCTTTTCTCCAAACATCTAGAGCACACAGTAAAGAGAAAAATGGTATTTGTACATCAAAGTGTGTGTTTCATAACCTTTTATCTGATTTGTAATATTAGAAATGCATTAAAAGATGCAAATACACAAATAATTTTGTTTTCCTGCTCGGATGTGGAGGCTTTTTTTCACCAAATGGCCTTTTTTGAGTCTGTGAACAGCCAACAATTAACCAATTACTTAATTGACGATTATTTCCATAATCGATTAATCATGAATAATTTTTTTTGGTTCGTTTGTAGGCCTGGAACTTTAGACCTTTCAAATTAATTGTAAGGTCAAACAGTTTTTATTTTTTCAAATAAATGCCTTATATGGATTTAGGTTATAAATCCATATAAGGCATTTATATGCTAGTTAGTTAGCAAACGCAGTAGATTTGGTGAAGTTAGGTTAGTCGGCCTTTGATTGTTTGAAATAATGAGTTCGGTGGGAATGCAGTGTTGGAAGTTGCTGAATTTTTCTTGCGTGTTTCAGGCTCACTGCCTCAAAGCCACGGCGCTGAGTAAAGCCGACCGGAACGACGAGGCCTTGCAGGAATACCTCCTTTGTCTGGCGCTGAAGCCGGACTGGACCAAAGTGAAGCTGGAGGCTCAGAAGGTCAGACAAACAACTCGATGGCAACAAAGCTGCTGGTCGCCGTTCCGCCTCATCCCACGTAACCGACTGAGTCGCTCCGGTTTTTTTTGCAGGTGCTCAGCGCGGTGTTCTCCTCTGTGTTCGAGAACGAGGACATGCCCACGCCGCCGCACCCCCTGCAGGGCGGGCTGGCCACCCGCCTGATCAAACCCCCTGCCCTGCTCCAGTCGCTGAGGCCGCTGACGCAGAAACCGGGCTGCTCCTCGCAGGTCAATGCGCACACGGTGCAGCCGTCGACACGTTTCCGTTTCTTTTAAAATCCCGCACATCTACGTCTGTTTGACACGAGGACACTTAAACTCACTCTGCAGCTTCTCATTCTGTCTCATTTGCAGGATTCGGAGTTCAACGTAGCAAAAAGCTCCCCTGTGGACGGACCATCTTCCGAGCTTTCTCCCATGTCTCCCGCTAAGTCGGACCTGGCTGCAGGGGAAGGCAGCTCCAAAAGTCTGGCCAACATTCTGGCTTCACTGCCGGCGCCCCACGGTGGCCTGAAAAGGAAGCACAGCGGTGACGGAGCCGCCGCACCGTTCAACCCTCCGTCCAAACTCTCCAAACCTGGTAGGAGAAAATCCCATGGCAACCTGACACCTGTCAGCATAACAAGTTTTACTGGGTGATAAATTGTCTTATCATTGTTGATAAATGATCATGTTTTGAGACCAGTTTCAAGTAATATATCAGTGTTAGTTCATCCTCTAAAAAGCTTTACAAAAGCTTTTTTTTAAATTCTGGAATGGGAAGATATTTAAAATATTTGAAATAAAACATAACAGCCAAAAACAAGGAAAAAATAAATAAATACACAACCAAAACATAAATGAAATGGATCAACAAAACTGCCCTCCAAAAAATATTAATTATGAGGAGGAAAATGATCTCTTTCCTTTAAATTTAATATTCTATTAATTACTTATTGTGACATTTTCAACCTGATGCAGCATATTTGCTTTTACACACACATTCCGCTTCATAAGGATGGGATTTATTTAGAAGTTTCTGATAAAATAACTAAATAATTAAACTAAAAAGCATTTATTAGTTGGTTTTATTAACTTGACAGATGTGTGATGTCGGCCAGTTTGGTCATCTCAAGCTGCAAACAAGCCCCCACCAAAAACAGATACTGTTATGTCGGAGCGCCCTCTTGTGGCTTCTTATATGAACTCCATTCATTGGATTTTCAGATAAAACATGCTGCATTTTGCGTCTTGAAAATGCCTCGTTTCCTTTTGTCAGATCCAGCATTTTGAGCTTGAATGTAAATAAGTGGAGAAAACGCTTCACATTTGAGAGAACCAAGTGGGAGCACTGCTATGAAAAACTGTTGCACATGCATTACGGTGCACTAAATCACCAGAGAACATATTGTCTTTAAAAAAAACCCGATTATTTTTGTTTTTCTCCAGATGATGTAAAGGCGTTTCAGACGGCTTCAGTTTGCGGAGGCAGAGTGGTTCCTGTTGATTTGCTGGACAGTGGAGATCTGGAGTGTTCACTCTGCATGAGGTTAATGCAGTTTATGTTTCATCATATGGTGCAAATTTAACAAAGGGATGCAAAGATTGTATAGCTTCAAACAAGCAAAGAGAGTGGACAGTGTTGCCAGTTGAAGGTTAACTGTTCGCTTTTTTTTTTTTTTGTTGCTTTTTCTCTGCATTGTGCTGCAGATTGTTCTACGAGCCTGTGGCGACTCCCTGCGGTCACACCTTCTGCCTCAAGTGTCTGGAGCGCTGCTTGGACCACAACCCCAACTGTCCTCTGTGCAAGGAGAATCTGTCTGAGGTACACAGCTGAGCTACCCTGCAGAGAGCTGAACGGAAAACTAGCAGCAGCTATGGGCGCTAGTTCAGCTACGGGCGCTAGTTCAGCTACTAGTTCTGTCTTACCAGAACTAATTTCTCTTTCTTTTAATATATTTTTGCTCTTTGTGTCTTTCTTTTCTCCTCCTTCGTTTTTTCCCTTTTTTTTTTTTTTTTTGCTAACTCTTGTTTTTCACTAATTTTTTTTTCAGTCTTTTTCTTTTTTCTTTCACTCTTTTTTGCCTTTTCTAACTTTCTCTTTTTTTCTTCTTTCCATCGTTTTTCTTTCAATTTTTTCGTCCTTTTACTCTTTTTGTTTTTCTTGTTTTTTTTTCACTCTTGCTTATTTGCCATTTCTTTCCTTTTCCTTTCTTTTTCTTTTTTCTCTTTCTACTTTCTCTCCTCTTTATTGCATTTTTCTCTCTGTTTTTCTTCCTTCCTTCTCACTCCTACATCTCTAGTGAACGTCAGTATTTTGTATTTGAATATTCTGAAGAAGATGTTCTTTCATAAAACCTTTGCAGCCATCCTGTTTAAGGACTAAAGTATGAAACTATGATCTTGGTAGGGAAGGAGTAACATGTTCTCTGTGTTCTGTTACAGTTTCTCGCTACCAGAGGTTACAATAAGACCTTTCTGATGGAGGAAGTCCTACAGCGTTACCTTGGAGATGAGCTGGCAGAGCGGAAGAAAATCCATGAGGAGGAAATGAAGGAGCTGTCCAAGTTAGTTTTCCACAAATCACAAACGCCTGAAAGCTTTAAAGGGTTTTTATGTGTAGTTAATTCAATTTGAGAACAGCAGTTTGATGATCGTTCTTTGTCTTTGTATTGATCCAAGCTTTGTATCCTGGCAACTAAAGCACGCACTATAGGTTGCAAACTTTCCAATTAGTAAACAATATTCCTCCTGCCAGAAATTCCGAAGGAAGAATATTAGAAACTTTTTCTTCATTTTCTTTTTCGAGCTTCATGAGCTCCCTAAAAACAAACTTGCATAGTTGCTGATTCTCTGCAGCGATCTTTGATTTTAAATGGAGCCTTTACAAAATTTTTAAACCTTTGGGACTAAAAACAAAAACTGCATTTAGTGGTAATCATCATTTCTTGTCTCTGTGTTTTGCAGTTTGAACCAGGAAGTGCCCATCTTCGTGTGCACCATGGCCTTTCCCACCATCCCCTGCCCGCTTCACGTCTTTGAGCCGCGCTACCGCCTCATGATTCGCCGCTCCATGGAGACGGGCACCAAGCAGTTCGGCATGTGCATCGCCGACGAGCTCAAAGGCTTCGCCGACTACGGCTGCATGCTGGAGGTTGGTGGCCAGCTTCTCCAGAAAAATCCACCTCTGAAATTCTATTCACTTCGCAGATTCTCCTCATGCTTCAGACTTTGATTGGTTGGATTGTTTTGCAGGTGCGCGACGTCAAGTTCTTTCCCGACGGCCGCTCGGTGGTCGACACTATCGGAGTTTCTCGGTTCAAGGTCCTCAGCCACGGACAGAGAGACGGCTACCACACCGCTAAGATAGAGTACCTGGAGGACAGGAAGGTGAGCTCTCTGATCATTTCTGGAGTAGTTCTGATCTCACACTTCAAAATCTCAATAGAAGCTTTTTTTTTTTTTTTTTTTTAAGTCAAGAAAACTCACGCCGTCGCCTTTTTAGATGACCTGTAGATCGGTTTACGTTTAAATAAATCCACAATTTTATTTGATCAGTAATTGTCCTAGTGATGTTTCTTCTGTCGTTCTGTATGAAAATGAAAAACTGTCTTTTTGATCAGGTTGAGGGGGAGGAGCTGGTGGAGCTCCTGAAGCTGCACGACTCTGTGTACGATCAGGCCAACAACTGGTTCACGTCGCTGAAGGACAACATGAAGAGTCAGATCCTCAGCCACTTTGGACATCTTCCCAGTAAAGATCCAGACCCACAGGTTGGGAAAACCTTCTAATTATGCCTTTTCCACTCGAACAAAGCTGCATGTTACTGGTTTTGATGCACTACACTGCAAAAACACAAGGCCTTAGCAAGTCACTTTGGTCTAGTTTCTGGTACAAACGCTTAAATGACCAAACTAGCTTTAAAGTAGCCTACTCAGTGTTTTACTGATCAAAACAGAAAAGTCTGCTTGATGAGATGTAATGCAAACTATTCTTCTGATAGAATAGTTATTTATTCTATCTATTGTTTATAGATAGAATAAATAATTTTTGATTATTTCAAAAATAGAAAAACATGCCTCCATTTTATTTTATCCACTTAGGCACTATGTTTTGATTGAAACCTCCCCAAAAATGCATAATAGAAATGAAAGGGGTTTGAATACTTCTGCTCATCCCACATATTTATTGAGAACTGAGGTATTTAATAAAGACGCACCAATTCAATATTAGTATATTGGACCAATATTCTTTTTCAATATCGTTTCAGATATTGAAAAAAATTCTAGATTAGATATTGGTGACAAAGTGCCTGATCCATAAGAGCAGATCTATTCAGTCTAATTCTATGCTTTGTTCTCTGGGTGACATCATGCTTTATTATTAATTTGACATTACATTAAGAATTCCTGATTGCACTTTCTGAAACATTTGAAAGGTTTGCTACAGTCAGTTTTCAGGATCGAATCGGCCGATGCCGAACCTCCAACATCGGAAGCGGATCGGCGCATCCCCAGCGTTTAACGGTGTCTGTGTTTGGTTTTGTTCCCCTTGCAGGCGGTTCCTGAAGGCCCGGCCTGGTGCTGGTGGCTCCTCGCCGTCCTTCCCCTGGAGAACCGAGCCCAGCTCACTATACTGGCCATGAACTCCCTCAAGGACCGCCTCATCGCCATCCGAAGGGTCCTCATCTTCGTCACCCGCAAGAGGCCGCGGTGATTCGGTCGCGGTGATTTCGACCAGCTCGGGCGTCTATGCAGTTCGGAAGTCTGATTTCCCTTCACGCCGTCGCCGTTTGACTCCACCCGTTTACTTTTCGGTTTGCTCCTTTTTAGTCCTGTGTTGGTCCACTCTTGAGATGTTGATGAACATGTAGCCCTTCGGAGCACGTCTTTCTGCAGATGGCATCAGGTTGGTCGTGGGGGGAAAAAAAACAAAACAGAACTTAAGTCGTCATCACATCATTTTGTAAAGATGTGCCAGACGTTTTCATTGAAGGAACAACTTGCAGAAACATCGAAAGCAAAGCAGCTTCAGGATGAATAACAATTCCCCTCCTGCCACACACTAAGCAGAATTCACCAGAGAGGGGAACAGGAGACGGCCCACTACAGAAATCTGTTGAAAAATTGTGCAAAAACAAAAGGCTTTTTTTGAATAGCGGCAAATATAATGAATGTACTGAATGTTTTCTTCCTTTTCTGTTTCTCCTCCCCTCCCTTGCCTTACTAACTTTACCGAAATATGTTCAACAAATTTCCTTGTAGAAGAACTAGCAACTGCTGCCTCACTTTAAGTATTCCTGACTGAGCCAAAACCAGGCCAGGTGTTTGGCGTGTAGCTGAGGACGATGTCATGACGACAGACGCACCGAGCCAAATTTTGTTGCCAATTTCCACTTTTGGTAAAACTTCTTATTCTGTTTTTACAGACTCTGATATAGAACTAACAGCATTAAAATGATGCGTGAGCAGGAGGCAGCTTTACACTGTGTGTGTGTGTGCGTGTGTGTGTGTGTGTGAGAGAGAGAGTGAGTGTGTGGAAGAGAAAGTGTGTGCCAGTTGCCTGGAAACAATTTCCAAAATGGATTCCAAATTCTGCCTGTATTTTAGTTTTTTTATCTTTTTTTTTTTTTTTTTTAAATTTAACTGATGCCGTTAGGTGTTATGAGGTCACGATACGCCTTTCAGTGCTCCAATTTAATTTTATTGAAAACCATTGAACCAAAGACAAGACTCTGTCAGAGAATCTTCAGTTCACTATTAAATATTTCCTGACAATTTTGACTTAATTAAATTTTTTTTTTTCATATTTCTTTTTTTACTTCACTGCTATCTACTCGAGACTTCTTCTCTCTGTGATGACGTCCACACCAAAGAGCATTGACGGTAGCGCTACCTGGTATGTTGGGCTTTATGCAAGGTGCGTTCAGAAATCAGGGGAAAAAAACGATTTCTGAGTTTCCTACCAGCCAGGACCAATAAGATAAAAAAAAAATTAATAAAATCCAGCAATTCCTTGGTGCGTCTCTTGTCATGGCAGCTGTTCATGGACGTGATTCAGCCCAATGTTAAAAGTGCAACCTTTAGACTGCAGCGTGCCAACGCGTGTTTAATCCTGGCTTGGACGGATCGAAGCGCGCAAACTGTGGTCGCAGTAACGGAAAGACTGATAGAAACTCACCCAGATGTTGCCGAAGTGGCACATGGTGTCCTATTGTAGCAGACCGCCGGGACTAAACAGATGTAATTTTAGGTTGTACGTGTACTCTTCTGTTTGTGTCTCTGCTCTGCCTGTAGCTGGGTGTCAGTGTGTATAATTTGGGTGAATTATATGTATATCAATGTAATTCAGAGGCCTTTTTTAATGTCTTCAAGGAACAACTTCGTCTTCTTTCTCTTTCACTGTCTGTAATATTAACTTGCACACACTAATAATGCAATTCCCGCCCCACGGGGGTTTCCTTATGAACAGTGAGACATATTTATATTTAAGCAACCTTGAAAACTTTTGTTTTTAAATTATCATTATTTATAATTCTGCATCATTTAATTTTTTTTTTTTTTAGTATTTTTTGCTTCTTCAGACATTTGCTTTGAGAAAAAAAAACAACCCAAAACACCATTTATGGCCCAACTTCTACCTTAGTTTTTATTTTATATGTGAACCTAAAATGCATCTTTTTTTAATTATTATTTATTAATTGAAGAAGAAGCAGTCGTGCAATTTCCACAGACTCTTACACATTGATGAAAACAAACAAAAGAAAATTGAAGAGATCTTTAGGAAAAATACATAAACATTAAAAAAAAAAAAAATCAAGTCAGCACCTTAATTTGAACTGATTTTGTAAAGTGTCACTCGCCGGAAACAAAGCCCCTATGTATGCAGAATGGGGTCCAAGTTGAATGTGCGCGAGGGACGTTTTAATCACAGTTTGCACGCACAAGGAACACCGTTGGGGTTTTGTGCCCACAGTCTGAAACTCTTCCACTCATAAGAAATGAGCAGCAACATATTTACTCGTGAATGCCAGAGCGTTCCTGGCCTACGTAAGCAGTATGGCGTTGAATAGCAGAGCGGTGAGGAAACCGATCAGGTGGCACGTGCTCAGGCTGATCCATCTCGCGAGGCGGTTGCATTATTCTTGTGCATTATTTCTCTACGTTATTCTGTTCCTAAGAGAAGCTTGAGGCTCCTGCGGTTTTCACAGCGTGCTGTGACTCTCCAGTATATTTGTAAAGGGCGCTCTTGTACCTATTTTTTATTGCAAATAAAAAGAAACTCCCATCACATCTTGTGTTTGTGGTTATTTCATTTACGAATGCCGTCATAAAGAGAGGGTGGGGGTTGTTTCCCGACAGCTCCCTGGATGTTAGCCCCTGAGAAGCAGACGAACAATTTCATAAAGTGTTGTAGAAATATTGTTTGTGGATCAAATTCTCCTGAGAGCTTCATGATAAAACAAGCGCTGACCTGATCCGCACTGCGAGGCCGTTGCTAGGTGATTGTTAGAATCTACTTCCGCTTAGAATTGACTTCCGCCTCGCTTGTTCCGGTCTTCCACGCAAGAGGGCAGTGTTTGCTAACTGGTGCCGCGAACTGAATGGACGGTGAGTTTTTTTGGAGCAGTGGTCACTGCTGTTATTAGAGAAAAACAAAACACCTTTTTTCATTTTCAAAAAAATTAAATGTTCTAGATCTAGAAAAAGGTTAAGAAGCTTTGAAGCTAACTTTCACATGCTAACAGGAACAGAACTGCCTGAGCTAGTCTGAGCCAACTGACAAATTAGCCGAGGGTGAGTTTATAGGTCTGGAGAGCACTCTGTAATTAAGGCGTCTGTCCAGCCTGAAATCCTAAACATATGCCAACTAATGATGGCACATAAAAGCAGTAAGCTGCACCCAGTGTCTTTATACCACAGTTGCATCTCAAGGACCTCACCCAAACAAGCAGCAAGATCCTTTTTTTTTTTTGTCTCTATACGCAACCCAAAGATAGTTCATTTTGACAACAAAACTGGCCAAAATGCCTCCATAGCACTGTAAAAAAAAAAAAAAAAACTCACCAGAAGTTGTCACAAATGCTTGACTGTAGTTAACTTTTTTTTCCTGATAAGGATAAGTATAATTTAAAAACTGCATTTTGCGTTTACTTGTGTTGTAATTGACTGATGTATAAAAAATGATTTTATGTTCTGTAAAATATAAGTGTGAAAAACATGCAAAAAAACAAAACAAAACAGGACAACACATTTTCCACTCCGTTGTAGATTTCTCAAAGTGAAAATGCTTTATGTCGACAGCGTCACTGCGGCAGCTGAAACATCTGTCTTGGCGAGACGGTTCCACATTTAGCTCTGTCTTTTTAACCAGCACTACTACTTCTGCAATTTGACTGCAATAACATTTTATCCTGCTGGGAAGAAGGTTCGTCTCGTTTTCTTCTTCTTTCAGTGACGTGGGTGTGGGAAAGTAGAACAGTTAGTCACTGCACAGAACACAACACATCCAGCAGCCAGTCCATAAAACTAACAACATGAATATTGTTCCGCAACAAATAACTTGTTTTTTGGGAGCAGTAACGGTTGTAAAGTGTAACAGCTGGTGAGAGAAAGGATCTGCAGTGGCGGCCCTTTGTGCACCTCTGACGCGACATCCAAGACAGGCAGCGGCGCAGCTTTATTTATCTTCCTTCTCAACATGAGATGGGTGTATTTAAAGCATTTCTTGTCAGGTGTAAAAAGAAAATGTGTGAAAGTGTCGCTATGTACAGTTGTATTTAAAATAGTAGCAGGCCGACATCAACGACCCAAAGGTTTTGGTAGAAACTCAAGGTTGGTCATGGGAAATAATAATTGTAGAGTAACAGAAAGCCGTTGTTGTTATCATTATTAACATTATTATTATTATCAATTTAAAATTAAAAATGTAACAACAACAATAATAGTAATAATAACAGTTTTTGATATGGATCATTTAAAGGTGATATGAATTAATCTATGGTATCTGCAGGGCCCCCAAATCAAACTGTGCTCCGGCTGCCAGACATTTTTGGCTCGGCTCTGGCACAGAGCTCTCTCTCTCTCTCTCTCTTTTTCTCTCTCTTTTTCTCTCTCTTTCTCTCTCTCTCTCTCGCTGTGTCTCTGGGTTTCCACAAAGCGACGCTGTCCCTGTGTGGGGCGGCGATGGAAGACAGAGGGACAGAGAGACTTATGGACCGAGTGGGAGGGAGGGAGGGCGGAGAATCCCGGTAGAGAGACCTGCACACAGACAGAGAGAGAGAGAGAGAGAGAGAGAGAGAGAGAGAGGGAGGGCAGGACAGGCAGGACTCGGAGTCCGGCAGGCCGTCAGCAGCGCAGGCTCCACGGTCGGTATGTAGCAGCGGAGGGAGCTGTCTGTCTGTCTGTCTGTCTGCCCGGGACTACAGGAGCCGAGGGAAACGCTGTGAGCAGACCCAAAACGGCCGTGGGATTTAACACGAAAATGAGACGCAATTCGTCCTCTTGAAGGAGACCGAAAACGCGCCGTTTGCTCTCCTGATTTATCACCGCTTCTTTTCTTCTTTCTGCGAAAATGGCGAACGACTCTCCGGCTAAGAGCCTGGTGGACATAGACCTGGCATCCCTGAGGGTGAGTTCGTCCTGGCTGCACCTTTCCTCGCGGTCGTTGTGTGTGTGTGTGTGTGTGTTTTTTTTTTTTTTTAAATGAGGGAGATGAGCGCGCTGCGCCGCGGTGACACAGCCCCGCGTTGGCTTTTCTTTGTCTTAATATCCGCTGGCAGGAGAGGCGAGCCGGGCGCTGCCGGCTTGACACACCAAACGAACCCGAACGCAATTACCAGCGCGAGATCAATTAAACGCGCTTCTCTTTATGTGTGTTTTATGTCCAGGATCCAGCTGGGATTTTCGAGTTGGTGGAAGTGGTGGGGAATGGCACCTATGGACAAGTGTATAAGGTTGGTGAAAGCCTCCATCAGTGTGTGTGTGTGTGTGTGTGTGTGTGTGTGTGCGTGTGCGTGTTTGTGCGTGTGTGTCACAGTGATTCAGCTGAGAACAAACCGGCGGAAACTGAAGCACAAACATGCAGCGATGTATTTTTTCCTCTCTCAGTCTCAGGAAAACGTTTATTATAGCCGACCAAACCCCCCCTCGCCCCTCCCTCCCCGCCCGCTCGCTGCTTCCTCTGGGACCGGAGCGGTCTGGCCTGGATTATCTCTCTGATAGCGTTTTTGGCCTCTCAGCTGCTTCTCTTCCAGCCCGTATTATTTGATGCATTCGGCGATGCAAATAGTAAAGAGAAATACGCACTATTTAGTATATTTGTATTCCATTAGGAGTTCCTCATCTCGCCCCCCGCCCTCCCCTTACTGCTCCTCTCATCCACGCCCCAGTTAAATATCCCCTACACAGGCCATGCTCGGAGCTGGGCTGATCGGGCCAACCCCGTCCGTGCAGTGACAGGCCTTTACCACGCTGACCGACTTGTGCGCCATTGGGTGGGCGGTTTTTCATTGCGCATTTGTGCACACCATTGCCCAGCAGGCCATTCGCCGGAGTGGCTCTGCGCAGCGCAGCATTGATGGGGATGGAGGCCTGCACGTCCACTCACATCCATGTAGCAGAGAAGGCATGCGATGGGGCGGGGGGAACCTGGTGCTCCTGCATCCCAGATCCCCATCAGGGAGGAGCAGCATCGGGATTCTGTGGTCGGCTGATAGAAACGAGGGGAAAGAAGTCAGATCTGACTGAGTTTCTGTTGATTGTAAAGGCCTGTTGGACAGCTGGTTGCTTAAAGAAATCTGCTGTACTCTTCTGAATGCAATTGAGTAATTTCTGTGTTTTATTTGACAATAATAGCTACGGAGGGATTGTCTAGTTTTTTTGTAAAATCGGGAAAGATGTCAGGAGATTATACCTACAGCATTCACGAAAAATAAACCTGATTTATTTGACAGGCTGTACGTCTGAGCTCTATGAATTAAATAAATTATAGTCAGAGAATTGTGGGTTTATCACAGCTGATGTCATCATCTAAGCAGCTTCCAGTTATGTCATTACATATTATATGTAAGTGTCTAGTGTTTCAGTGGGGAACTGGTCAGCTGGCATAAACACTTTTTCTTTTATCACAAGGCTTGCAAAATGTGGAAGTTTGTGGTCACACAGCAGGTTTTGATGTTCAGTTCCCCCCTTTTGTTTTTCTCTTGAAATCTGACTTTTTATTTTTATGTTTTGTGTGGTTGTTTATAATACTATTAAATGAAACTTCTGTGCAAACGTCCACGACACGCATGCGCAAAAGAAGAACATAGACGTCGCAGAGCAGCGCACAGTTTACAGAAGTATTAACGGATACCACCGTATACAGGTCAATTTTAAAGTTGTTGATCTGCCTGCTTTGGCAGGCGAACTTTTTTGTTAGCGACAAAAATGTTGAATAAAGTGCGACGCTTTGAAAAGTATTGGATACGTAGATGTTTTTTTGGGTGAAAAGATTGCAGTTCTTTCAGAGCGCCATGAAAAAGTTGGATATTTGTCTGCTGTGTGAATGTCAGCTATGACATTTGGCATGCAGTATTCAACAAATACCAAACGGTTCTCTTTGATAGCGATTTTGCAACCATCATGCATCACTCGGTTGATTATGTTGTAAAGCACACGATATTTGGTGTGGTACAAAGATACATGTTAATTGCCTTGGAAAAAAATGACATTTGGGCAAATGATTCAGAACGAATAGCAAAGAATTTTCATTAAGTTATTATGAAATGTATTTATTTATATTATGAATGGACAATGCATTAACATTGGTATCAGAGGATGTTAGTAACACACATACAAAAGCGGTCACAGCCATACAGTTACAAAAAAACTAAGTAATCGTATTATAGACGGTTTTATCATTATCACAACGCGACGACAAAATATCGTGATAATTATCGCAATAAAACTTTTAAGCCCTACAGTTACATTTCTGGGGACCTCTCTGTGTCTCCTGCCTGACTCTACAATGCACAGCTCAGTCTGCTGGTGGAAAAACTGGAGCTGCTGCAGCAGAACTGGGTCGGAAAATGTGGGATCTTCCAACCCAATTAAAATTGTTTTGTTACTCAGCGGAATAAATATGCTGGACCCTTTCTGAAACCGCTGCCTGCGGGGCAGCTCTGGGCGCGTGCCTCGAGCGCAGCAAACCGGACCGTACGGCGTCAGCGGCCGCGGAACGATCCCGAGGATCCGCCGGGTCTCCGCTTTGAGCCCGACTTCAATTCGGCGCATTTATGGATGGTGAAGCCGGCCCCCGAGGCGAGTTCTTGTGGTTGCCCGCTCTGCTGTTACGCCATAATTTGAACAATGAAGCCCTCCTCCTAATTAGGCACAGTGGATTCACTGGGTTATATTTTTTTTTGTTGCTTTGGGAGCCAGCATTCCCCTCCTCTCTCATACCCTTCCCGAGAAGCAGACGTTGACCTGCTCCGTGGAGTTGTTTTCCTCTTCTTGTGACTGGGGGCGGGGGGCCCAGCGGCGGCAGTAAACGTTTCATTAAAACCGAGTGTTTGTGGAAATGCTCAGATGCACTGGAACACAAACGAAATGTGACATTTCGGGTTTAGTTCCCCAGGATTTAGTGAATCATGCCCACGTCTGCCGCGCGGGTTCTGACTGAATCTGACCCAGTGACTCGCGCGTGAACGTGCGTCTTCATGTGTGTTTTGGTTCACAGAAGTGCGCTCGATGCCCAACGCTTGGCGATTTGCTGCGCTTTCTTGACCAGCGAATGGCTGGGGAGGGTGACCGACGGAGGTTTTGCAGCTGTGTGCGCCAGCTGCAGCTGTTGGGATAGAAACATAACACAGAACGTGACGTTAGGAGAGGAGGGAGCAACACACCAGAAAGAGGAGCTCTCAAGTTATGTGGGGGGAAAAGAAAAAGACTGGAAAAAGCATTGATGAGTGTGTCATTGCACCGTTTGTACTGGTCTCTTGCAAAGAGGTATTTGGTCATTAAATACAGTGCCTTGCAGACATATTCACACTCAGTCCCGTCACAGTAACAAAACTGTGCTGGACAATAAATCGCCCCAGAAATTATTGCGATGAAAGATGATATTGTTGTTTTTAGACATTTTTCAACTGATAGTGCTATAACGATGGATGTTAATCCCCTCCAAGACTAGTAAACTTGAATTGAACACTCCGCACTGGAATAAAACACAACAATCAAAAACAATAAATATTACACAAATAAAAACCAAGGTGTTGTAGAAGGTGCCCTGGTGCCAAAGTAGACTTTTCTTCTTCTGATATGCAAATAGTAGCTGCAGGGGAAAAGCAACAAATGTGTCTGCAAACTCAGCATGGTGGCAGCATCATGGTGTGGGGATGCTGTTCTCCAGCAGGTCGGTGGAGTTGATTGGAAGACAGATGGAGCTTAATACAGGAGAATCTGCTGTTTGTGCTGAAGCCCCATCAAAGTTCAGATCTAAATCCAACTGAGAATCTCTGAGCAAATACTTCCTTCCCCTCTGTCACGTAAAATCCCCCCACTCTCCACAAACACATGCTGAAGGTATGATGGGAAATGTGTTAAAAAAAAAGCACAGTGAGTGTAAATGTGTGCACAATGTGCCGAGTTTGTCCGCAGTGTAGAGAACTTTACCATGACAGAATAGGAATCCAACAAGAAACGATGATTTAAATGGCATGACAAGCGGAGGTTAGATATTTGATGTTTTTGTTTTGAAGTAAATCACCTAAAAGAGAGAAATTGGATTTTAAAAAGCCTCTGGGGGAAAGACCACACTCAGCTGGTGGGTCTGGAAATCCCCCTTTCTGAGGAAATGGTTTAACCCATTTAGAACCGGCTGAATTAAAGACTTACTCTGCCTCTGTTTTTTTTTCTTTTCCCCCGAAGTTGCTGCTCCTCTAATCGTTTCAAGCTCGCCATATTTCCTTCAAGTTCACAAAAGGTCGAGGAAGCGCAAACGGATTCCAACTATTTTGTTTTTCTTCCCCCATGAAAAGTGGGCCAGAGGACCGGAGCTCGTTGCAGCGAGTATGTGGATGTCTGCGGGGGAAGCAGTGAAACGGAGGAAGTCATCAGCGCAGCCAGGAGAAGCCGGTGGCTTTGGTGCGATGGTTAGATTAGAAAACCACAGCCCTGTTCCTGTCGCCCCTGTCATGTCGCGGCATAAATAACCGCTGCGTTTGTGAGAACCTCGAGAAGTCCAGCTGAGATTTGGGATTTAAAAAAAAAAGATGGTGGGAATGCTGAGACGATTTGGTGTCGGTACAGATCCACTCCGTCCGTCAGTTTGTCCAACAAAACTCCCAAAGTTTTCGTTAGAACTAATGAACACAGACAAACATACAAATAGGGTCTGTTGTAAGCTTTCTGGATGATATAGTTTGCATATATTAAAGCTACTTGCCGGACATTTTGGTAAAATCAAGCAAACTCACCTGCGATATATTTAATCACCTACAGAATGATATTTCATTGTCAGCTTTTCCAATTCCTTTTCTGATTTAGCTGAAGATTATTGTTTTATCAAGAGAACATCTACAAAAGCACCCATATGTCTGATGACATCACAAAAGGCATAAAGTAACCATTTGGAAGTCTTTTTGCCAGTTTTCCCTCTCCATTTGCTTTTTATTCAAACATACACTTTAAAAGTAATTACTTGTACGTGCGTACATGCATGTTTGTCAGAACACATGGAAGTGATTTGTAAATGTAGACTGGAAGGATCATATTTCCTTATAAATAGATAATAAGGAAAACTGCAACAACAGAGACTAAAATCACCTTATTTCCGCTTAATGTAGTTAGAACATTAAAACTTAATACAAGTGATTATGTCCAGCAATGTTATGTGCAATAGTGTAATTGCTGAGCTTCTTCTTCTTGTATTTTCAATCCAATTAAATTTATTTTAAAGGCAATTTAGAGGTGAAATAACTCATTATATAACTCATTAGGAGTTATATAAGTACAAGGGAAAAAGAAACAAAACACCAATGTGACGAGTTTGCAAAGAGGCACCAACGGATTTGTATAGGTGAAAATTCAAAAGATGATTAATAGCTATGTCATGCAAATTTTAAGAGAACTTTGAAAATATTGTAAACAAGGAAAAAAGAAGAAGATGTGAATTAGACGTGTTCACATCTACTAGTCTAGAGCGACTCAGCCAGGCCACTCAAAGCGTAATTTTGACAGATGTTGCGTTACGTTAGTATGGCTGTAATAAACAGAAAATGGAGGCTGGGTACCAGCACAACTGTACAATTTACAAACATGTCAGAAAAAAGGCAGGGAGCCTCTCAGGAATGTGTTGCTGCCAGGCATGTTGTAGTTGTTTGGTCTTGTTACCTGGATACTGGTGACTCTACATGCCGGAGAGAAAGCAATGCAACTCCAACACGCGCCAAGAGCGGTCTCAAGTCACTTAAATGTTCAGAACTCATCTGGCAAATGTGTTTCTTTCTCGACCTTTAGCGGAAAAGCCAAAAACGTGAGCAAATTATTCCAAAATCTGCTGGTTCCATCAACCTTTTCTAACATGATACTTCAACGTGCGCCTAAAAGAAGAAAAAAATGTTGATGGAAAAACGGTTACTGTCATCGTCACCATTTGTATCCGACGAAACGATGCGATTAAAATCCACTCCTAATTACCAGGCTGCGTTTTGATCTTAGTGAACGTGACGGTTAAAACGATACACCACTGGATAGCATCTGTAAGTTCAATCCTTTCTCTGCCTCTCTGTGGGAGCAGTTTGTCTGCTGAAAGCATAAATATTGAGATCCCATTTTATGTCTAATATGTTAAAGGCAATCTTTAAAAAAAAAAAATAGAGGCTTGTCCATGAAATGTCATCGTTTTCGAAGCACAGTGCACTGATTTAAAACAAGCCGGTCCTAATAAATTTAATCTGCAGGAATGTACAATGAAACTCTAACTTAAGTCATTACGAGGATAAAGTGTCCATATCAGGGCTGTGATTTGCAATGTAGCCGTCTCTGCTACTATGATTTTCGTAACTCAAGCATCCATGATGTGGCGCGCTTCACCACATCAGGGAAACTCCGTCGTCAGACGTTATGCATCGCAGGTGAAATATTCTTGTGCGCTGAACATCTGTGGCAGGAGCTGCAGACAGGAAACAGTTGCCATTGCTAATGCAACGGTTCACTTATGGCCTCCAACTGAAGCCGAGGACGTCAAAACAAGTCAAACTAGGTATGAAACAGCAATTGGGGCAACTGGAAGTGGGAGGTATGAATTTTGTTTACGGTTTTGTTACAGACGACGCGCGGCCTCTCGAGTCGGTTTCACTTCCTCTGCACCTCTTTATCTGACCTTCGCACTGGAAAGATGCTTGTTTCTCTGCTCTGCATCGCTGATAAAGTGAATCTGGGTGTGGCTTTCCTCCAGCCAAGCAGAGCCCCGTTAATGTGCAGGCACCAAGTGCAAAGGCGACCCTGCAGACAGACATCACCGGTCTGAGGGTTGGTGATTTTAGCCTCCAGGGACTCCATTCAGAGCCTCACATGCAGTTTAGTTCTTGTGTATTTTTAATGTGTTAAATGCTTTCACTCGATATCTTGCCAGATTTATGCCACCTTCATGAATCATGTAGGATTCTCCCTAGATTAGGCCTGTTAGTTCCAGTATTTAAAAAGGGAAATAAATATAATCTGAAGTGTTATTATCCTGTCTTGATCTAAGCTGGGCCTGCTGTTGATTACGGTACATCTATTGTCATGGCTACAAAACTAGCAAAGCCACTGAATAATAATTATTTCCTTTCATTTAAAGCAGAGTAAGGAAGAAAAGGCCAATAAGCGTAGGCTGTTATATTTGTTGAAAATTGAAACGGTAATTCTTGCATTTATATCCATGTTTACTGAACATGAAATATTTTTTACATTTGCGTTGAGCCCATTTTTCTCATTGTTTCCTTTCTTTTATCACAATCCTTCCATGCCTCTCCTGGTCACTAAAATCTATTCTAAGTGTTGACATCATGGTAAGTCCATCCAGCTGATTGAAAAGGCTTTCTGCTCGCAGAGGGGGGATGTGGGGCCCTTGAAAAGCAGAATCCAAAGCAGCAGACGTTGCAATGGGTACACTTTGTTGCTGCAGTTCCTTATGTTCAAATATTATGGTCACACATCGTCTTCAAAGTATTAGGTGATTGTGGATGGAAGGAAAAGGGAGGAATAGATTTCAGCCAAAAAATGCAGGAATTTTGGGATAAAAACGTGGAAATGTCTGAGCTGGATAAGTCCAAAAATGTGCGGGACAAAACTCAAACTTTGAGCTTCTGTTCAGACTTTTTCTTGAAAAAACTTGGACATTTCAAAAATGTGAAAATGTTTTACAATTTTTTGTTATATATTTATTTTTTAATTTCCATGTTTTTTTTTTTCTAGAACATTTTTGCTATTAATTTCTAAATTTCTGAGTTTTTTGTGCAGGTTTTTGACTTTCACAACTAGAAATTTTTTTTTAGAACATTTCTGACAGCTCAAATTTTTTGGCAGGAATTTACTCCTTTTTTTCTCACTACAACATCCTTAATATGCCATCATTGAACAGAGTAAACATAAATTCACAAATATATTGTAAGTTGTTAGCACGACCAGCTAGCTGGGCTATCTGCTCAGGTAGCTAATGCTTCTTTTTTTTCTCTATGTTATGCCTGCTTTTGCAATGTATGCTTTTCATAAAATCCACAATAAAACCAATATAAAATAAACCAAATAAGTAGAACATCACATAAAATATACCAACATACACATAAAAAAGAGAAAAACAAACCCTTACAGAGGTAGGCTTTCACAGACACTTTGTTCAGAACCAAACCAGTTGGGTGATTTTGGCTCTGAATCTGGATTTTAAGTGAAAGATGGGGAAGGTCCATGATAACCAGGGAAATGTAAGCAGGAAATGGGGTCTTGGAAAGGGGTCTCAGCTGAGTTCTGGACCTTTTGTTGGCGGGACGCAGAGCCACAGTTCAGGCAGGAATAAACGGAGGCAGGTCAAAACAAAGGCGTGTTTGCTCCAGTTTCCAGCTCCTCAAAAGATAGCGGGAGACTTTTATTATTTTTTTGCTGTTTTTTTTTTTGTGTGTGAAAGTATCCAGACAGAACTGCAGCTGTAGTTTGTTCTTCATATTTAATTTGATTGTAAAAGTTGAAATCTAGGTTTTTTTTATCGGATGGCTTGATATTCTTAGCTAAAACTCGAAGAGATTAGACAATATCACTGGGAATTCCCTTAACAGCAAAAATCTTCCACTATGATTTTAGCTGGATTAAAACTATCCTGCTCCTAATCTCTGCTAAACATTTGCTCAAAGTATTCAGAATGTTTTTGTTTTTTAAGTAACAGTAGCTGAATAAAAAGTATTCGCCCCATTGAGTGTGTGACCCTTTTACAGCTGTATCAGTTTTGCTGTGCAAAATTTAGCTTTTATTTAAGTGTGTTGAGTTAAAAGCAAAACTTTAATCAAGTAAATTTGTAAAAACAAAATTTACACGGTTGTCAATTAGTTGCACAAAAGAGAAACTTTATTGGAAACAGATTTTCTTTCTCTGAGTTTTAAGACGGAGGCTCTTGATAGCGTGGCCCCGACTCCTTAACTACAAAGCTGTCAGGAGGAATGGACTCATGCAAAGCTGGCTCACCGGCCTTCCGGCTATTCAAACTGGAATGTTAGCCGTGCCTGCCGTGACCTTTCGCGGCGGAGGAAGTGAAGCACGGCCGCGGCCGACCACGGCAGCCGCAGCGGTAAAGCGAGCGGTGTCTCCACTCCGAACTTTTCGTCACAGTCCGACATGCAGTTATTACTGTGACCTTTCCAAACAGAGGAAGAGGAAGCTCTGCAACTGATAGCGGCTGCAGGAAGTCAACTCTGCCTTGATTTGTGACTGGAAAGTTGTTTATGAGTTGATTCAGAACTTAGCGTAAAGTTGGGCTCTAGATTGTCTTTTGTCAGAATAAGAGGGTCGGTTTTTTGTGTTTTTTAGTGCAATCTACTGCATGATTTTCTTTCTTTTTCTAACAAGGTAAATCTTTGCACTGTTGTTAATGAGTTTATTTGGAATGACCAATTCTGCCTGCTGGCTATAGTTCATCTAAAAATAAGACCGAGCCTCTGACATTATCTGGGTCACGTTCTATAATGCTCACTGCCTGGACTGCTGCTGCTGCTGCTCTCTGGAAATATTTGCACATCAGCTGGAAGACTATTGTGATTTATTTCCTCTTGTTTTCGTCACAGATGGCATTTCATTGAAGATGTTTTTTTTTTTTTTTTCTTTCGCTCTTTTCTTAGCATGTTATATAAATTATTTTATTTGATTTATTAAAATGCAGGATGCTTTTATGGTCAATTATAATGGTCAAAAAGAGAAGATACCTGTCGAAAATTGAGAAGAATTGTTATGCAACTTGCTTATTAACTCATAATTGACATGTTTATTTCAGTAATAAATAAATAAATAATGATGATTTAATGCTAATATGGAAGTTATTGCTGAAGATTTTACACATAATACAACACTACAGTTTGAAGTGTCAAACTGCTTATGAGGATAATAACAGATGAAGCATTTGAGCTGTTGCTTTATAAAATCTCACTCGATTTTAGCCACATGTAGCTGTTAGCTTATCTACATGCAGACAGAATTTACAAAAATACAAAAATGATTTTATGTCACAATTACTGCATGTACATAATTCATGTATAAACCCCATTTAAGGAGATAGTTAAGATTTATATAAGAAATTGTTTCAATGTATAACAAATTTCATAAATGGAAGAAAATATTGATGAAACCAGATATTTACAATCACTGTATTGCAAAAAAGGTACTTTTTTTTCTCTCTTTGTCAGATTTCTGTCCGTTTCAAAATGATCAAAATTGTTTCCGTTTGCCTGAGGCCTGTCACGGTAACAAATAGTCTCAGAAGTTATTGCGATAAACGATAATATTGTTGTTTTGAGACTATTTTCCAGTAATATAATGGAAACGGCATAATAATGGAAGAGCACATTCTCAAAGATCGATAAAACTTTAAATTCTACTGAGCTTGTAACACTGGAACCGGAAAACCTGTGACGAAAAATATTCACAACAAATAAACAAAACAACAAATATATTGAATTATGAAATCTCTGTAAAGAAAAGTGTCCTTTGAAAAAAGGGGCTAGTTGAGAGCAAAGCACCAGACTGAAGATGTTTGTTGTCCAGATTTTGGTGGAAAGAGAAACGAGAAGAACTATAAATCAGCCAAATGAAAATTATTGATCTCGTTTTAAATGATTCATTACAACATTATTTGTTTAATATCAAAACAACTGCTTTATTCTTTGAAACTTTCTTTAGATTCAGGTGTTCACTCATATCCACCAACCTAGTATTTGGTGAAACTATCTTTTAAACTAAACCGACCTTCCAGAAACTCCTCACAAACGGTTTGCTGTAAAAACAGTCACCTCTTTTTAAACACTGTGAACTTTTAATATCGCAACATCTCGTATTACCAGCTCTTGTTACACAACTATTACTTATATTACAAACAAGATCTTTTATTTTCTCCATGTATTCAAGCCAGTTAGTTATTTATGAACGTTTTCTGACAGGAAGCAGTTAAATGAAGCGTTAATAATTAAGTGATGTCTAAAGTAGCATTAATTAGGGCCAGTGTAAAAGCTTTACCGCTTCCGTGTTCTGATTTGTGAAGATTTGCTAAAATTAATAATTGAAATCAAAGCAATACAGAACCCAATCCTATTGTTTCACTTTAATTACAAAAAAAAAAAAAAAGGAAGAAGAAGCCAGTTTGATTCGGTCTGATTTTCTACAAGGTTTGCATATCAAGATGTTTAACTCATTTAATCTTTAAAACGTCTCCCTAAAGTTTATGTTTTGCTGAAAAACAGACTTCTTATATAATTGGTTTTTACTAATGAATGGACCTGCTAGGAGTAATCAGTCAGTACAGTCTTTTAGTTGTAGCTATAAATCTTACATCACGCTTCTGTCTAAGGGAGAACGACATCACATGTGATCTGAAAGGAATATAAAGTACACGCGTCCTTTATGTTTTATTAATCTTGACAATCTGAAAAGCTCCGACTGTCTTTCCAGAAACACTAACATGCTAAAGTTTGTAGATTCTCAGTCAAATGCTTCAGATTTGATCTGAAGATGTAAGACGGTCTTTGTCCCCCGCCGACATGTGACTGTGAATCAATCCATGCCCCTCGGTTCATAAACCTACCGCTCCTTTTCATTTCGTGCCTGCCGGCTCCTGTAGAGATGGTTATATAATACAGCGTGCTGCAGTGGTAACGTGGTGGAGGGATGGACGCTTGCGGACAGTGTGACCAGATGGCTTGTTGAGCATATTAGCTGCGTCTCTGTGAGTTGAGGCAGCGTTGAAGGCTGCCGAACAAACGCAGTCGGATTTAGGTGGGGTTCACAAAATGTGGACGAAGCAGCATTGACTGGTTGAGTTATTCTAAATCAACTTTTTTTATCAATATCCTCCTCTCCCCCCCACAGCAATCACGCCAGCTTGTAAGTTTCAGTTTGATGCACCACTCTGCTAAACAAATGATTTCCTAGTTCTTTTTGTCTTGTTGTTTATCATCTTCCTTCTGCTTACTGTCCGCAGAAAAGCGGATGCACGGGTTGGCCTGATCAGAAATCTATTAATTAGTATTAATCTATTTTTCTCCTTTGCAATCATAACAAACATAGACTGGAGATATTGATCTCCGAAAACTTTATTGCTACGTATTACCTGACCCAAGAACATCTTCCTGTTTTACATTAACATAATAATCTCAGTCCATTTCTCTTTGCATTGTCTGAATTTTAAGTTGGCCACGTGAAACACAGCGCCCCCTAAGGTCAGAATTTTGAATAGCAACGTTGGGTGTTCTGAAATTTGAAGGCCAATTTCATTTCCAGATTCAAACCCTGACTTCTTTGACCACTGCAATGAAGCAATAGATTTCTAGAGTCATGTTCAAATTATTCATCTTCATGTCTTTTATTTTACTCGTGTTGACAGCCACTGAGTCAGGCTTCACTTTGACAAGAGATATCATGGCAATTTAATATTGCAAGATCTCATTCCACATAATCTCATTATGTCCCTAGTAGGAATTATTTAAATCCACCAGAGTCACTTAACAAAATTACCCAGCCTTTTTTTTTCCGCAGAGTCAGTGTTTCTTTTCAGGGCACGTTCAAAAGTCTTTGTTTGTTTTTTTTCTGAACACAGCAATCTCATAATTTCTTTTTCCGTGTGAACGTACATAACTGCTGAAGACTCGTCCAAACACTCGTATTTCCACGGTTGGATAATCGGTCACGTGTTTCCAGCAGTTCTAGATGGGCTTCAAGCCTTTCTTTCTGATTCTTCCCAGCGCTCATCATGTATTGATTTTCCACAGCAGCCGCTCACATCTTGTATAAAAGCCTCTTCATGCTCTTATCTGTGACCTCCTGCTGCCTGATAAACTGACTAAAAGCCTCTCTGTTTAGATCCAAGATGGCCGCCACTTTGGTTGGGTGGCAATCAGAAGGTTATTTTCACTGGCAAACTTGCGTACTCTTTCTGCCTTGTATATTTTGCATGAACGGGATGTATACCAGTATTTGTACATCCTCTTGGTATGTTGATCAGTGTTAAGAAATCATTGGTATATGCATACCAATGTGCATCAAAGCTTTGAGGTTTTCTGAAGGGTAGTGCATGCAATATGGCCTAAAATAATTTTAAGGATTTCTATAGTCTGGAAGCTGTATGAGTCATGATATTTCTGTACTCTTTTTTGAGTGAAATAAATTGAATTTGATCACTTTGAAAAAGTCTTGTACCTTTCAATGTTGGTGCAAAGATCTGAAGTTTTGTGGCTGATTTTCCAACCTGCGTTTTTGTAACGCTTTGATACCAAGCTGGCTTTCAGAGGAATATTTTTAGAGGAAAAATATTCAGAGGAATTTTTGGCTTTTAAATAAAATATTTATATTATGAGAGAGAGTCAGTTGCTACATCAGTCTGTGTAAAGGAGATGAGTCACTATAAAAAAAAAGGTCTTATAAAAGGGTTTATAAATAGGTTCTCAGGATACCTTCCCACCCCAATTTTTTTCTTTTTAAACAGATAAACACATTTTAGAAAAGGTCGGGGCCTAAGAAGGACATTTAACCTGTGGTTAGCATATCTCATTACGGGTTAGCACAGTTAGCTTAGCCATCACTACTAAAAATGCAGCCTGTCTGTGCGTTCCTGAGAGAACATAGGCAATTAAGTTGTCAAAAGGTCGCCAACCTTGTAAAAGTTGAAAGAGCAACTTTCCTGTACTTTATTTTACCATTAGCAGGCAGCTAACTTTCACTTAGCTTCCTCTGGCTTCGTTTTTAAAAAATACCCCACTGATGCTTGAAAATAGCTAGCCTTGTGTTTTCTTTTCTCAGTAATGGCCTCCACACCGAAGCGTGTTGCTGTTAGCGCCGCCTGATAGAGATTAGGTTAGGTTTCTCAGTGCGACACTATTTTTAAGGCCACAAGTTTTACTGTACTTCCCCGCCATGAAGCGACTTGTTTTCAGTGCAGATACCATTGAAACGTCATCTGTTGAACTTTAAAAAACCAACTGCCATGAAGAGCTTGGTCACATTTACACTTCAGTTATTTAAAACAATGAAATATAAACTAAGTGTGCGATCAAGGTGTAGGGAAGTTTAAAACTTAAAAACTTAAAAGCAGCCAATTTATGCTTGTTGTTTGCAGTACGTAACGAGCCAACAGAGGCCAATCGTGGCTCATAAACTAAACTCTTTGGCCAAAATGTGAAGGGATTTAATATGACTTCCTTCAGATATCTGGTGGAAGGTCTCTTAACCTAACCTTGTGTCTCTGCTAACCTCAAACAAAAACTAAACGAAATGGCTTAATCAGGGCTTTACAGTAAAGAACATCGATGATGGATTGAGGAGATGGCTCTCGTTTGAAGCTGGTCCTTCTGTGCCTTGGATTAAAAAACCAAAAAAAAAAAAAAGTGGTGTACCAGATAAAAGCCTGACTGGTGTCCAAAGTTTTGGCTTATTGCAGTCCCCCCTGGACGTCTGCACGCCGGCTCACTCCGAGCGTCTGGCCAAGTCTCTTAATGACGGCTGTCAGCCTGTCTGAGCTCCTGTGGGCTGGCTGGACACGGTGGGCGATTGCTGTGAGTGTGTGAGAAGTTCCTTCGTGGGGCGGGTTACTGTATGGGTGGCCATCTGGAGAGGACGAAGGGTTGGGAGGGGGGGGTCTGTTTGTGCTGAGTGCAAGCTTAAGGGAAGTCTTGGGGAACAGACAGCTGAGGGAGAAGTCACGGTTGGACGGCATCTTTGTTTTGGGGACAGGAGTTGGATTCGGATTCGCTTTGACTTGTTTAAAGTATATATTTAAAAAAATCCCCAACAAAACCAACCATCTGAGGTCTGTATTTGGTGGGTGTTGAGGCGAAACCAGACCATCCAGTTGGATTATTGTCTCGGTTTGCGTGTCAGCACACAGTGTTAATGGTCTGAAACCTGCGCCTTTCCAGCTGCCGCCTTAAAATCCCTTAATTTCCTTTTTAACTGTTTGGGAATTAATAGATTTTTCCACACTCAGGGATCACCTTTCAGAGCATAAAGAGGAGTCTCCTTTCATCCCCTTCTGACTGTCCTCTTCTTCTTTCCCTGCACATACACATACACACACACACTTGTTGCCGTGGTCCTAATAAATCCTATCCTGTTGTCCTGGAGCTCCGCGGCTTCGTTCAGCCCTGCATGCGGCGAAGGCAGCTGGCGGCCCCAACTGACGGCCTCATTATTATTAGCTTTTTGTTTTCATCTGCTTCAAAAACACTGAGCCGGTCTGAGCCCGTCACCTGACCGCAATCCGAGCCGCTCCATTGGACGGCTGGGTCAGCTGACCGCGAGCGTCGGCTGCGATTGGCTGGGAGTTCCTCAAAGCACTTCCTCCTGTAGCCGGGCAGACTGCGCACACTCCCATGAGGACAGAGGAGGGTTCGGAAACACACTCACACACACCACCACACACTCACACACACACGCACACACACACACACACACACACACCAACACACTCATGGATAAGATGAAATCATGAGAGAGAGAGGCAGTTGTGGCCCGAAGTGCATTTTTGCGCAGGAATCATCTGTTTTTGTTATAAAAGCAGACTGGGGGGGAAACATAAGGGTCCATTTCTGTCAGGCAATAAATATACATATATATATATATATAAAAAAAAAATCATAAACAGGTTGAATCAATCTGCGTTTGTGACTGTGTAGCGAAAATAATCGGTGTTGTCATTTGGTTGAAGGGACTCTTCATGTGAAAGAGGAGGTTTTCTGAAGCATGCCGCAAATTCTTCCCTTTGCTCCTCACCCTCATTAAATCTAGGCAGAAAAAACCAAAACAAAAACAATAATGGGATGAATGCAGCAGATGCTGTTGTGACTGTTTAGGAAAAAACCCAGCACATTTAAAGGATGAAGGATGACAAACAGGACATTTTAAGGAGTCGAAGAAGCAGCTTCGCCTTATGTAATGACGTTTTGTTTTCTTTAGTGATTGTTAATATCGCTCCTGGATGCAGGGCCAAATGTATTTGTAGCTCTCAAAGTTTTCCACATTTTACAAATCACGTTCACAAATGTGGATATTTTTATGAGGAAGGTGGAAAGGATACGTTTCATGCTTTATCACTCCTCCTCCCAAATAAAACGAGCGCGGAATGCATTTGCATTAAGTTCCTTTTTATCAGACAGGCTGATAAAAGCCCTACTAGATAAAATGAGACAATAGCTCTCTTCAATCAGTCATAAATATGAAAAAAGTATGGCACGATTACAAACTTAACAAGATCTGGCCGTCAGCCTCCAACAGGGATGTCCAATGTGCCGTTTGTCTCACTGTAACTGGTTGAAAGTTACATTTCCATGTAAATATTGTCTATGTGGAGTATCCTGTTTTCCAAGTCAGTTGTCTTTGGAGGTGTCAAACTTTTCCCCCCGTGATTACATCTACAGTATATTTGGTTTTGTGGGGCCACAGTTATGAGAGCGTTTGAGCTTTTCAGCCGTGTCTTGACACGAGAAAAAGAGTACGAGAGGAGCAGGAAGCAGAGAGACCCACCCACTGCGCTTGCAGGGGCACATACTGCTTTAACAGCGCCTAATAAAAATCAGTCATTCTGACAGCATCACGACTAACAAAACAGGGAGCTGTGGCGTTGTCTTATTAGAAATGGCAAATAAGGGTGCTGTGGCAGTGCCGGGGCAAAGCACGACCCACATATTGAAGTCTTGGTCCTCGTGTTGGTGGTCGCAGGCTCGATTCCCGACCTGGCAACGTTTGCCGCATGTCTTCCCCCTTTCTCATTACCCTGTTTCCTGTCAAACTACTTTCAAATAAAGGTCACTGGAGCCAACAAAACTTAAAAAAAAAAAAAAAAAAGTCAAATAAATATTTTTGTAAATCCCAGGAAGTGTGTATTTGGGCCTAGAAAGCAGTCATTTGATTAAAAGTGCTATTTGCTGCTATGAAAGTGTAATCATTTTCATGCAGTTAGCTAGCATAAAGATGCTAGCTAACTGTGTTTGTGTCTGTCATCTTCTAACTCAGATTTACCTCTGGAGAAACATTTCTGTGTTGTGTGTGTGTGTGGCTTTTGGATGTGTTTGGCTGTGTTCTGATCATGCTGACAGCAGCTGGTAGACGGGTCACTGCAGGGTCAGACCCCCGCCCCCCGCCATTTCTCCCCAGGCTTTAGCAGGTTGCTGTAGAGACTGATTTGGAAAGTGCTTAGTAGGCAGAAGCTACGCTTCAAAATAAGTGTAGTCTGTGGGTGATGCAGTAGGTAGGAGTCCCTAATGTTTTAAAGGGATACAATTAAGCAGTAATAAGGGTTTTATGTTGTAAAGCTTGATTTTTACCGGTCTGTGTGTGTGTGTGCTATCCTGGATGTGCGTGTTTTTATGATACATGTGGTAGTAATTTAGCATCTGAAACTAAAAGAGTCAAACGTTTTGTATCAAACCAGACTACGCTACTCTGAAAGGATTCTTTTTGCCTTTGGTTGAGAAAATGTCCTGAAGTACCCATGCCAATTCAGTAGATGGCAGTCAAGAAAACAAAAAACTACATTCAACGTAGAAGAAGAACCGAACAGTCAGTTGTGATGATTCTAGGTGTATTCGCAAAAGGTTCTTGTTGTTCAGGCTGCGCCTCCACACAAATTTGGAGACTTGGGGAAACTAGAAATGCTAATTTTAGAAACCAGATTCCAGAATTCCATTTTAATAAAAATAAAAAATAAATACGTTCTGCAAAATTTTGAGCTCCATCTTGAACCGGCTGTGTTTAATTCCCTCACAGTTGCTAAGCGACAGGATTTATGCAGAGAGGGAGAGAGAGACAAATGTTTCAGATGTTTCCCTGCTTTAAAAGCCTTATTCAGGTGAATGCTGGTCAGCAAAGTCCTGTTAATTAGCCATCAGCTGTGATTAGGTGTGTTGAAGCAAAAAAACATAAAACACTGGTTTGATATGATCTTTTTTGCCATGTCTAGCACCGTTTTGGACGGTCACTAAGTTCACAACTGACAAATCACAACCAGAGATTCATCCAGAATAACATATGTTTTACCTGGTGTTATTTTTTTTGACATCCTTTTGTATGCCTTCTCAGCCTTTTATCTTGTTCAGATCCACATGAGAAGGTTGTGACTCTATTGTGTCGCCATTGGTTGACCACAAGAATCCAGCTGAAAACAATTCAACAATCCTGTCAAATCTGTGTGTTTTTTAAAATAAATAGAAAGTTCTTTCACCAAAATCTCAGATTTCAAGAAAAAAAAAAAAAAATCAAAGAAAAGAGCTGCAAGATATCGATGTCAGCGGGGACGTGCTGAGTGAAAATGCAAACGGAGTTCGTATTTCCTGTTACTATTCACGGAGTTAAAAAGAGGATCTTATCTGGAGGACAGGACCATTGTGTCCTGCAGTGATCCATTGTTATTTACAACTTCCAAAGACCCTGAGTGGGACAAGGAACGCTGTTGGGTTTTTTTTTTTGTTGTTGTTTTTTTGTTTTCCCATCACCTGAGTTGCTGCAGGTGTGTGTTGGATGTTCAGTGAATTGTTCAGGATTGGCCTCAGATCCACAGAAACACATGATCCACAACTAACTGTTTTCGGTCTCTTTAAATATCGCTGGCGTACTGCTTACCCCCGGAACAACTCTGGACATGTTGGTGGACCACTCTGGCTGCTGCACCTGAGTGTGTGTGAATGTGGGTGGCTTGCAATATTTTTCTGCAAACCACCCATATAAAATCGATATAAAATCTCCACTCTGATTTTATACTTTGGAGTGAAATAATGAGCTTATCCCTTTGTATTAGAATGACCTCCTATATTTTTGTTATCTGTACTAAAGAGTAGAGCAACATGCATTAATATACAACTTGAAGAGCAGATGGTTAACCGTACCACATAACATGCTTTAAAAAAAAGTAGTTTATAGTGAAAAAAAAAAACAGTTTATAGTAGCAATATGACGACACTTGTGAGTTTCGTAGTCTTTATGGGTGGAATGGAATAAAGATGCCTGTATTTGCGAACCTCCACCTGGAGGAGCTCTTGCTCGTCCGCCATGTTCTTTCCGCATGAAACAGTTTGTGTAGCTACAAAATTTCAGAGGTTTGCGGTGTGGAAATTTGGTCAAATTACAGCATTTAAACAGTGGCCACAAAATGTGAAAGAGCACATTGCGCTCTCAAATTTTGTAACTATGTGGACAAATTGTTGCAGAAAAACGTGGCAGGTGAGCAAGAACTCCTTCTGGCAGAGGTTCGCAAAAACAGACAATCACGTCAAGCGTAAATCAGCTGTCACCGTTGCTGCAGGAACAAACGCATTCAAAAAGTGTTTCAGGCTATTTCCCTGAAACACTTTTCACTTGGCGGCCTGCCAAGTTAAGTCTGGCAGGCCGCCAGACTTAACTTGCAGGCGAAGTGTTGTTTTTTCATTTAAGATATGTTTTTTTTTTTTAATACAACAGTAACAAGACGTGCTAAAGCGTCTCTTTGGTTGGAAGAACAATGGCAATACAGTATTGGCAACCCTATTGCCAACAACAAAGACTAACAACTTAAGTGAATAAACTGACAAGTCACGGATAAAGGATTAAAAAAAATGTTGGACACAAAATCTCTATTTATTTCAATCGTATTTGTTTTACGCTTGGCTTTTCTTTGTAGTTGGTGTGTAGGTTTTGTTCATAATGTCTTCCACGAACATATTTTCACATTTCCTGTCAACTTGAAACATTTGTTTCAAACTCACAAACACGGTAAGCCACTAAGCGACCGACGAGCCCTGCTCTCTTCTGGGGAAAACCCTGGTGTGTGGATAGCCTTATAAAACTAAAGTGCATTAAATCAACACAGGAGATCATCAGAAATGTATGCTTAAAAATTGGCCTCAAGTTAAATCAAGAGGAAAATGTGTAAATAGTAATTACTCAGCACACAGTAACATCACTGGGCTTTTGTCTACTAAATCTCTCATGGTTTCCCTTTCAGTCGGAGATATAATTAGCACATCAAGCCATTCATTTCCTCTGCTTTCTCACACCATGTTCTTCCCCCTCTCCTCTCCGTGTCACACACTTGTAGCTCCCTCTCAGGGGAGAGTGGCATTGGTGCAAAGTGCTGATTGCTGTCAAGGACTCTGCCGCATGCTCCGTGTTACTTGACCTGATTCTGTCACACACCACAGGGATCATTAACACATAAAAAGGTAGATAAACGCTTCCTGAAACAATCCGCCGGTGCTAAGGCGGCAGCTTCCGGATGTGGAGCGATGGTATTTCTTGCACCAGGAGTGAGGCTTGCTTTGTATAAATATAAAGGACAAAAATAGTAAATATGCCAGTTTCTCACAAGATACATTTCTTAAGCCAAGCGAAGGACTCATTGTTTATCTTTTCCCATCATGCCATTGCTCTGCAGCGATAGCGCTGTGTAATCGCCCCGACCGTCCTCTGTTCCCCCTGCTGCCGCTTGTCATGTCTCCTCCTCCGCGTTCTCCACCCGCTGATTAAAAAACCCTCGGTGTCCTGCCGCCTCCCATATTGTTTGCTCCCATGGTAACTTGTGAGGCAGGCTGGGATTGACGATTATTTTTGGCCCCTCAGCTGATGAGCTGCGCAGGCCCCTCAGACAGGAAGTGCCCACACTTTGGAGGTGATGAAAGAACGCGCAGCGATGCTGTGGGTCAGTGGGAGTGCACGATGGCACACGTTAAGAACTTCCTCTTTACCCCTTGACCTTTGGGTCTGTAAAATTTGAATCGTTGGATGTTTTAGTTTTTTTGGCTCTGCAACGTTTCATTAATTTCTCTTTGTTCAAATTTCCGCCGTTTTACATGTAATGTCTCTTCCAGTGAGAATGGGATCAGGAATTTAACCTTCATTTTATGATGTAATTACTACACTGGTATTTTGGGGGGTTTTCTTACATAATAGTAAGAAACGCCCCGGGAGACTCGACTAGATTGTGGATCAAAATTTCTATGTTTGCAACGTTTCAGCTGGTGCATTTTGTCAAACCAAACAAACTCTTGAAAACCTGTTCCCCTCCTCGTCTGTGGTGCTGCACCGAACAGCACAGACACAAAAACCTCTGAAGAAGACATGAGCGCAGCTTCCTTCTTCACAAAATGTAAACAAAAATGTAGCGGCATCAGATTCCAGCGGTTGCAGGACTCCTCTTTTGACAACGAGTCATTTCTCCCACGAGCGCCAGACTCACGAGCTTGTTTTACCCACAATGCCCAGCGCTCTTGCCCGCTTCCTGGAGCGGTTTTCAGACTGCTTGGCATTCAGATATGTATTCGGACCAGAGTTCACCTCCCCAAACTAACCGTCCTTTGTAGATAAACGTACTAGAGTTCGATTGAAGCAGGGCTGCTATGTACGCGTTCTTACACTCGCCGCGCTTGCCGAACATCTCGGATGCCTTGGCAGCAGCGTGTTTGAATCCTGTGACTTCACACTTTCGGATTTAAAAATAAACCAGAGGCAGAAACAAAAAAAAGATGATGCAAGCCTGCAGCAAGCTCTTCCTCGGAAAACACCTGAAGGAAAATTATTATTATTATTTTTTATTTTTTTTCTTGTTCAGTGGAGGATTCAGGCGCTTTCTGGCGTAATCCCGAACTCCACTCCACTTGTGCAAATCATTTGAAGATTCAGAGCGGCGGCGGGTTTGCCTTGGCAGAGGAGAGGAGCAAGGCCGAGGGGGGATTATCTGTCGGAGCAGAACCAAGGACGGTTCTGATCGTCACTAGCTGGATACGCTGTAACCCCTAAATCTGGCTGCTCTCACCACAAGCGTCCTTCAATTCTCATGTACACCATCCAGACCGTAAGCTGCTTCTCGGTTAATGGGAATGTCCCCCCCCCATCCATCCATCCATCCATCCATCCATTTTCCGTCACCCTTCTCCCTAACGGGGTCGGGAGTTGCTGGTGCCTATCTCCAGCTGCGTTCCGGGCGAGAGGCGGGGTCACCCTGGACAGGTCGCCAGTCTGTCGCAGGGCAACACAGAGACAAACAGGACAAACAACCATGCACACACACAACCACACCTAGGGAGAATCTGGAAAGCCCAATCAGCCTGACAGTCATGTCTTTGGACTGTGGGAGGAAGCCGGAGAACCCGGAGAGAACCCACGCACGCACAGGGAGAACATGCAAACTCCGTGCAGAAAGACCCCGGGCCGGGAATCGAACCCAGGACCTTCTTGCTGCAAGGCAACAGCGCTACCCACTGCGTCACTGTGCAGCCCTTAATGGGAATGTTTAGCTTATAAATCATTTTGCCGTTTTAGCCCCTTCTCTACATTTCAGAAGCTAAAAAAAAAAACAACAAAAAAACCCCCCCATTACACCTCATGTAATTGTCAGCGGTGAATTACATCAGCGACAGGAACAAAATCCCTGTTCGTCTGCCATCACACCTCTTTATTCGCTCGCTCCCTCCTCGGCTCGCTGTAGGTTAAATCCCGCTCTATTTTTAGAGAGCGGCGGCAGAGCTGGATTGTAGGTCAGTGTGTTGAGAAGGAGGAGGGGCCCCGCTTTCCAAAAACATCAAATCACGCTGAACAACATGCCAAAGGGAAAAAAAAACAAAACAAAAAAAAAAAGACATACAGTGCTCTTCAAAACTGTTCACACCTCTTGAACTTTATCACGCTTTTTCATGTTACAGCTACAAACTTCAGTGGTTTTCACTGGAATTTTATGGGATAGACCAACACAAAACAGTGCAGGAAGTGGCAGGAAAAGGACGCTGATGAAATCTGAAACGTGCGGAGTGCATTTGTATTCGACCCTCCTCTGTAAATAATTCTTTGAATGGTGTAAGTCCAGTTTGAGACCTTTTGGGGTATTTTTCTACCAACGTTAGGCCTCTAGAAACTCCAGACATTTTGCCCATTCTTTGCTAAATATGTCAATCTATAAGACTGATTAAAAAGCATTGTACTTTAAAATATTGTAATTGTTTTTGCTTCAGTTGTTTGATATTGATTTATAGCTCCTTTTCATCATTTTATTGTATTTACTGTCGAGCTTTCAGTCTCATTCAACTGATGAAGGTCGTTCTAGAGATGTGTGTTGTGATTTAGCTTCTATAAATTCACTGGCATGCAGGCGTTAGATCTCTGTTTTTGTATTTGTCCTTATCAAATAAACAATAAAATAAATAAGTTATGAAAGTCTTTTAAGTCTGCAAATTCTGAATTTACTTTAGGCCTTTAAAGCAATTTTTGACATTTTCACTTAAAATTTCATCACAAAATGTTTATTGCGACAAACATAAAATTATGATTTCTTTGCTGCATTTTCTTTTAGTTTGGTTTAACTGACTGCCTGGCCACAAATACACCACTGCTCTTAGAAAACATAACTACATAAGGAAAAGTTTATTTTTTTTATCATCACAATGCACAAAGTAACTGCATCAATCAGATTTTCCAATTTATTGATGCTCTTATTAAGCCAACATTATGCGCTAGAGATTTACTGTTTAGGTTGTTAATCAGGTGACTTTCCAAGGCAATTGGTCGCACTGTGTTTTATTTCGTCTTACCAGAGTAAAAGGGGTCGAATGAAAATGCATTGAGCCTTTTATTAATGATTTTGAAAAGCCCACATTATATGTGCCGGTGTTTTAACAGCGGCTGGACAGGCAGACGACTGAGAATCCAAATAATGTCTTCTTTTTTCCTCAGCGTCTTCAAAGACGAAATAAAATCAGCCCCGAAGTGTTTCTCATGACTTTGTGTCTCAACATTTTTGCTTTATAATCTATTTAAACAGTAACTCACTTCCCCTCCGTCACATTGGCCTGTTTTGTTCTGTCAGAGGGAAATTGTTGGGTGGACATCAGCAGGGCTGTGGGCTAATATTAGCAAAGCACGCCGGTACGTTTTAGTCATGTAAACATGGGGCTGTTGTGTACATTTTGCAGCGTCCAGACTCTGTGTTTCTATGGCGACTCTTCCAGCGTCATCCACTTTGATTTGATGTAGACTGAGGGCTTTTTCTGATCGCGTGTAATCTTCCGCATGTGCCGCCGCTCTCCAAGTCTCGCAGTTGTTTTTGACGTGTTGCGTCCTACGTGAGTCCGATGCCAGCACCGAGTCTGAGCCAGATCCACTTCCCTCTGCTGGCTTCACAAATCACCCAGGAGCCAGGCAGCGCTCGGAGACTTACTGTTGACTTTAGACTCTGACTGAGTTGCTCTTTATCCCGCTTCTCTCCGTACATCTACAGTGATATAAAGGAAGGTTGTTGGGTTTTTTTTAAACCACAAATCTGAGCACTTAAATTTTATTGTCGCCCCGAACAGCTAGCTTTGCACAGTTTTGAACTGTGATTCGTTTTTCATTCAAGCAAGTTCCCATAGTCAGAGGATTGAAAAGCAATGCTTTAAATCAGTTTGAAACGACGTTGAGCTTCTGATCCCTGCCCAGCCGGTGCATGTTTTAGCCAGTTCCAGTTTCTTTTAGGAACCACGATCAACATTTGTCTCACATTAAAACAGGCAGATTGTCATCACTACAAAAATATTGCTTCACAATTGCTACTGTACAGATTTTAATAACATATAGCTGTAATAGTGTTATCTATCGTCAGACGAATTTCTGTTTTTCTGTCGGGGGAGAAAAATGACCTGCTTCTTTGAACCCTTTCACAGTTTTATGTCGTGTGCGTTTTGTCTAATTCTGAATGAGCGTCGATCAGGGAGGGAACATCTCCGTCCTGTAACAGAGAGCCAGTGTTGGCTGAGCCAGGGTATAAAGTTTCCTCTCCATGCCACGCCGCCCGACACTCAAGCTGTCTTTTTTCTTTCTTTCTCTCTTTTTTTTTCTTTTTTTTTTCTCAAAACTGCATGTTTTCGGTGGCGCTTTAAAACATCCCTGTCTTAATTAAATGTGCCTCACCCTTCGCCGTGCTGGGAAAAAAGAAAGAAAGAAAAAAAAAAAGGAGTCACCGTCTGTTATTACGGCCTTCTGTGAATATGAAACCTTCTTCTTTTCGGGCCTCACCGCTCGCCTTTGCAGCTTTCTATATTTACCCGAACCAGAGCAAGAGCCACCCCCCTCAGAAACCCCCAAAAGAAACCCCTTCATTACCCTCCCAGGCCTTTGAAGAGGTGATAAAAATGCCAGTTTAAATAGTTCCAGCGGTTTGGATATCACCCTGCCCCTGTGCCTGAGACATCATTGGCTGTGATCTCGACGAAATAATCTCAAGAACCGCCACATCTCTGCTCTGCGGACAAGAAAATTCCTGTCATGCCGGCATCAGACTCCAGACCGCTGCCTTCCTGTGATTTTGTGTTTTTTGTTGTTGTTGTTTTTTTGCGTCTCTTCATCTGGCAGCAGCTTCCTGTCTAAGCTCAACATGTCACTGCTGGAAAGTGGGAAGAGGGGGATGGGGGGGGTGGAGAAACAGTCCAGATCCTGACTTTTAATGACGGAGGAGAAGTAGGAGACTTCATGAAGAAAAGCGATCAGTTTCCTCGGCCCTTTGAAGATGCGCTGCCTCCTTTCTTCTTCTTCTTCCTTCCTTCCGCTTGTACGTTCGGAGGATTTTGTTTGTCTGCCAGGTTTCCCAGCACACTGCGTGCTGCAGTGCCCAATGCACCATCTATCAAAGGACCGAATCATTGAAAGAGCTTGGGGTTTGGCTGGAAACTGGGACGGGACTTTTTTTTTTTTTTCCTTTTTAATTTTGCTCAGTCAGAAGAATCTATATATAATTCCCACTGCAGGGGTTTAGCCCAGCCTTTCTGTCCTTAACACGTCTTTGAGTCTCTCTCCATCCTAATTGGATGTTTAGAGCAGAGCTTTAGCTTGTTAAAGTTCAAGGTAATGTAGATAGAAATAATTATAGAGGAAGTCAAAGTTTAAAAGAAGTTATTAGTAGCCCCAACTGCATAGGGGACGCAATAAGCATGTATAAGACTTTTTGATCAACGTGCATTGCACTAACCCTATATAAGGCACCAAAACCCACTCTGAATATGGAGGTGGCAGAATCATGCTGTGGGATGATGAAGCTGTAACTACAAAGTGCTGACTCAGGAGGTTGAGTACAAAGCACGGCTCATTTTTCTGGTTTTTATTTGCTTAAAAAATATGGAAACCACAAGTGTTTTTCCTTCCACTATACTTTAAAGGGGATGTGTTCTGCAAAACTGACTTTTTGAGCTTTGCAGCATGTTACAGTGCTATTTCTTTATCAAAAACATACCGTGATTTTTACGTTTGATTCTTCAGTGCGTGCTGGAGAAAACCTGGCATCTCCACGGTAACTATTCAGCTGTGCAAAACGCCTGGTTGGGTCTAGCCCCACCTTCAAGACACACACCTACCCCTCAGAGCCGTAGTTTCCAAGCTTCCCCAGCTTCTGCCTCACAGAGGAGCCCTCACCTGGGACACGCCCACTCAGCTCCTCACCTCAACAACTAGCAAACACCTGGTGGAGCTGAGCATCAGCTGAGCTCACTGTAGGAACTACCTCTCAGTGAAAACGCTGGTAAAACGTTGCTAAAGGCTTAATAGAGGAGACATGTTGTGGTGACTTCCTGAAGGCGGAGTTTCAGAAAGAGCTGGAATGTCTTAAAGAGACAGAGACCCAATTTGAAATCATATTTGATACTTTAGGTCGGTGTTTCCCAACCCTGGTCCTCACTGTCCTACATGTTTTAGAGGTTTCCCTGCTTTAAAGTGTCTAATTCGACTGATTGCAGTGCGACAAACGCTTGTCAATCAGTCATCAATTGATATCAGTTGGACTGAAGCAAGGGAATATGTAAAACATGCAGGGCAGTGTGCCTGGAGGACCAGGGTTGGGAAACACTGCTCCTGGTAACATAGTGCCTTGATTGTGCTATAATATGATGGTGTGGATGGAAAACACACAGGTGCATTCCATAAAGTCCCAGTAAAACACATTGGAGGTCGTGTGTAAAGTGAGAAAAATTTGCTATCAGCTTAATTGGTAACCGGCTTGGTCATCAGGAAAATAAAACGACAATTAAAATATCAATCTTTCATGAGTAGAACGCCAACACTGACTTGACTTTCACGATACTGGTAGATGTATATGTATTTATCACTTATTTGACATCTTGACACATGAGAAACGCATCCATAGACTTTTGCTGGGTGCTACAGACTTCAATTAAGGCCTACAACAGCTTCTTTATTATTTAAAACAAAAAAAACAAAAAAAAAATTAAGAAACTCAAATATTACAGCTGAAATGCTCGTCTCCTGTAGGAAACAAATCAAAAAAGTATTCTTGTGCATGTGTTTACAAGCCCCCAGAATAGGGAGTTTTCAGTTTTGGTGCGTTTAATGAACACATAAAAGAAACAGATTTTTCTTCATTTGTCATGTCGGTTGGATCCAATTTAGCAAAGAAGGGCTGCAGTTCCTGCAAGAATCTTTACTGATCTAATCACAGGCTGATAAGCTGGTAATCTCGCTTTGTAGTGCAGATTGTGTCCTCCTCAGTTTGGTTTGGCAGGAGACCTGACCCAGAGCCACTTACTGGACATCCAGCAGTCAACTGGCCAGAGACAAGAATTAGCTAAATTTGTTTTCGTCCAGTTCTTTGACTGCATCCAAACACAGAACTCCCACTTTTTATGTCTTTAAGCACACAAGCCAGCAGCATATTTCTTGATGGACCAATAAAAAAAAAGTTTCAGAAAAAAATAATCTGATGAGGGTCAGTGGCCGAAACAAGCAAACAAACAGCAACAACAAAAAGAAGGAAAATCTGTTTCAATCGCTTTCTTCCCTGTGCGCATTGACATGTCGCTCTGTTTCCATGGTGATGCACCACACCGTGCTTGCTGCAGGCGGTAATGAGTCCTGGGAATGAGTAAACGCTTACACACACACACACACACACAAGTATATGTGTATATACTCATATATACAGTTTAACAGATGTGTTAAAAATGATTCGAAGCATTTTTTCTGATTAACACAAACAGGGTTGCAGAGAAAAATTCCTGATTTCTATCTTTCATTCACCCAGTCAGCCATCAATTACTAAAATACCCAACATATCATTTTAGATCCAGGTTAATATTTTTTAGTCCTCACAAAAAAACCAGGCAATTCATTTAAGCAAAAAAACAAACAAAAAAAACAAAAAACAATAACACATTTTGCTTGTAAAAATTGTCCCAGAAGTTAATGTGAAAAATCATCGAACATATCCACAATAAGTAAACAAGGCAAAGTATAAAGTCTCCATAAACAAAATTGCCCTTCAAGAAAAGAGGCTGAGAAAGGCTGGTAAAAAGAGAGAAAGAAATGAGAAAACGTTAAAGCGAGCATGTGGAAATGATTGTTTTAATTTATGATGCGACTCAATGTTTATTGCGACAAGCCTGGTCAAAGCCACTCGTTGGGTGCGTATCCATGGCGATGCAGGACTGGATTGGTAGCGGAGTGTAAGTAGGCCACCGGCGCAGACAAACAGGGACACAGCTGATCACCGCGGCGCTGTACGCGTGTCATCATCAAACGAGCCTGGTCTGACGCACGCGCGCTCTCTTCCTCCCCCATCGGACGGAGCTGAGTGAGCGCACACATGCTCCGTGATTTAGGCACAGTCAGTGAGTGCTGCTCAGCATAAATGCAAACTTTTTATTCCTCTATGAGTGTGTGTGTGTGTGTTTCCACATGGAGAATGAATTAACAAGAAAGAGGTTTCTTCAGATGTTCCTGTTGCTTTGCTGTGATGTTTTTGTTGGTTTTGTTTCAGACATGTTCAGATAGAGAATAGAACACGTCCTGTTTGACATTTTGAGTTAAAAAGCTCAATTTAAACCATGTCGTTACCCCCACCTCTTCAGTCGTTAAGAGGGGCTAAAAACACGCTGTTCTTTGACTATCAGGCAAATGAAGTTAACATTTGAGTCTGGCTCGGCCCGCTCTGATTAATCTCCTCACTGGTTTCCTGGTTGAAATTAAGCAGCTTCTGGTCCCCGTGGATTAGTTGGCCTCTCTTTAACACGGTCGACTTATTTTCTTTGTGCTTCAGTGCTCCTTTTTTTTTTTTCTTTCTTTTTTTTTTTTTTAACTCAGATCGTTTTGCATCACTTTTGCTTTCAAAAATTAATCTGGGAGTAGGTGGTGGACGCAGGGGGATTAAAAGACACCTAAATGGAGAAATTAATATTGAAAGACTAATGAGCCTGGTTGCATGGATCCAGTTTCCCTGATTATTGTTTTCCTTACTACAAAAGATCGATTTATGAGGAACGCTCACAACAATGAAAAGTTTGTAGTTTTGCCTAGCTTAGTTTTTTTTTAATGTTAAGAATGTGGGTAGAGTCTTTTATCCTCTTTTTCTTAGTTCTTTCAGTGTAAACAATGCCTTTTTTACACTCAACAAAGATGGAACCTCAGTATTAAAAATCATGCAGAGCATCAATAGTCTCTGGAGGGGAGAGGTCATCTGGATCTGGGTCATCTGGAAGTCACCACAACTGTGGCTGTAAACAAATGAATAGTCTGTCTTGCACACACACACACACACAAAAAAAGAGTATATTCCATAGACTTCCGATGAATGGGTTTGAAGAAGCACGCACACCTTCAAATTGCACATTGGCTGGTTGCTCGGTTTGAACGCAAATGTACTTGCAATGCTTTCAAAGTAAAGTCCTGGAATAGTAAGAAACGTTGAGTCCTCATAGGGTTTATAACTAAACTATAAACAGTTGATGAACAATCTATACAAAAAGTAACACTTTTAAAGGTTTACGTCATCAGGAGAAACAGAGTTTAGATGTTTGGGATGCCTACCTTATCTGAGATGCGATGCCAGGTTAAAATGCATCATTCCACGCTGCAGATAAGCAGAACACATCCTGACAGTCGTTCTTTCTGCACCGGAAGGTGGAGTCGTATAAACCTCCCCCGTACAGTAGTAAATGATGTCAGTTTTGCAATCTCCTAGTCCAGATGTGAAAATATTGTTACTGTCTTTGGATAAATGGGATATGCAGGAGTGAAAAACCAGCCTGCCAAGCACTAAGATTGCCTCCTCACAGGAATTACGTGAGAGGATCAAAAGTAACACATTCTGAAGGTTTTTCCAATTCGAGGATTCAAGTAACAGCATCACAAAAAGTGATTTGTGAGAATGTGAAGCAGCCAAGGAGGTAGCATCATGACAGCAGTTTGTTGTTGCTCATAGGGATGCTGCAAAGCTGCGTTCAGGTGCGTCGCGCGCCTTGCTGTATTGCTGGTTGTGTAACCTCGAGACGTTCATGGTGCCTGTTTGAACGCGGCCTCTGCGGGACGAGCGTGAACGGCTGCGTTGCTGCAGTGGAAACATCAAAACCAAACTGCTCAAGTGTTGCTCAGCCAAAACCCACAGCAAGGCCGACTTGAGGCAGAATTCAATTACTCTCCAGCAGGAAGACGGATTATCTTCCGTCCTTAGTAACATTGTTTTGTCAGTTTATTAAACCTGATCCTGAATCTGCCACTGGGCCTCTTATAAACGGATTTGTGCGATTTCCCCTATTCATATCTGAGCAAACCCTCGTCAGCTGAGATCAACTCTAATGAGCGCTCCAGTCCATTGTGCTCTCTTTGAACTAACGGGGAGCTGGGGAGGGCGTCATAAGGGGGCGGAGTCAGCGCCGTGTCCCAGTAATAACAGTGGTAATAGCGTCGGACAGCGAGATAATTCCTCCAGTGCACTCAGTTACTTTAACCAGACTCACACCATCGCATTTTTAGTGGGTTAACACATTTAGATGTTCTAAAATCTCCAGGGTTGTATATTTACAGAAACGTGCACACATGTGGGGGTTTTCACTGTATTACACAGTTAAACTTTTTTTTATTTGGTTAAATTTCCACTTTTAAATATAGCAACCTTTTTGTAATCGCTCCGCGTTTCTGTGTTTGTTTTTCTTTTCTGCTTTTGCTTTAATCAAGCCATGCAAGCAGCCTGAAAAAATAACGTCACACGGATTCTGCTTTAAACCACTCATCTCTTCCGTCTTCCATGTTTTCTTTCCAAATCCGCCTCTCTCCCGTCCTTCACGCCTCTCTCTCTTCCTTTTGTCTGTGCCGTATTGATGTGTTTTCTCTGCCGATCCTCCGGGCTCAGATGGGTGATGGAGGAATGTCATGATGAATGGAACAGTGGGAGGACGCTTTTATTTATCCCTCCCCCCACCTTTACAATAGCGGTACAGCAGCACCTCCGCTTGATGTTCTGGATCAAACTGAACATTTTTGTTCCCATTACCTGCAGGTTTCTCCAGCATGTTGGAGCCCGACTAATACCAAAAAGAGCTTCTTTTCATTCTGTACCAACTTCTACACCAGGAGAGTGTTATTTTAGCATGATGTGGTTGTTCTTGGTTCACTGATCAGAAAGGATTTTTTTAGCTTTCTGACTGGATCACCAGTAGGGGCCAGTCAAGTGGGGTTAGAGGTACTTTGGTGGACCCTTCATCTCCCATCACTGTCCTCTGCAGGGTCTCTTTGTCTGCTGTATAGCAACTGAAGTTTATACAGGTTAGAAAAGGGTAGATTAAAAAATAAGCATATCTAGTAGAAATTGAAAGCGAAAATAACTTTACTATCCAGCCTGAACTTTGACCGATTATTTATCTTCTAACGCTGCTGAAATTTCTTTAGTCTTGTGTGACTAACAAGAGACGTTTATGAATCTCTCGATTCATAAAAAAGACGTTCATGAATCTCTCGAGTGAAGGTGCAATTAATCGTTATCGTTTTAATGTGGCTTACTTTTGGTGTTTTTAGTTTTCCAATAATCAGAAACAGTCGACGCTTCTTTTGATCTAAGTCATTGTGTTGGCCCTTCGGTGTAAATCACAGTGTGAACTCACTTTAAGTGGATCGCCGAACTCAGCATTTGTTTTTTTCGTTGTTTTTTGGGGGTTTTTTCCCCAGCTTTCCATGTTCAGCTCTGGAAAAGCCCTCAGGCTGCGGTTTGCTGGCTTGGTTACGAGCCGTATCCATTTCAATGACACGTCGGTGTTGCATGTGTGTCTAAAAATGGGGTGATCGCTCATTACGTGATGGAAATTTGTCCCCATACCCAGAATTTAACCCCTTTTACTACAATGAGATCTAATTATGGACGCTGTCCAGTGTGACATGCCTCTCGACTGCTTCCTTTCTCTCTGAATTTATCCGCTGTGTCACTTTGTGTGTTTGCGTTTCAGTTTGTACTGTATTTAACCCAAAGTTTTCCCCAAAAAGTACACTTGCAAGTAAACTCAATGACAGGCACTTGAAGGTTTTCTTGGAATAAAACGACAGTCTAGTTTTTTTTAATTTTTTTTATCTCCATCGCAGCCCTCAGTAGAGATTTCTAACTGACCAGCCTCTTTCTTTCTGTCTGCTCTGGGCTGTTCCCCAGAGAGACACTGTTTTCTTGGCCTACTTAAACCGGGCTGCCTGTTTGAACACTGAGACGGAGCAAAGCAGCGCCAGAACCTGAACTAAATGATCAGCAAAAACATAACCTCTCTAGAGTTTGAAGACCGGAGGGACGTCATCGTCGACATCCTTAGCGAGGAGTCAAATCCTGTATTTAAATCCAAACGCATCATCTGTATCGATAACTGAAAAAATATCTTGAAGTTTATGTCCACGTTCCAGTGGGAACGAGTAAATGCATCGAGCGAATTAAACACAAAAAAGTAACTGAATAAGGTTTTCATCAGTAATGATCTTAAACGTGACAAACAATCAACGCCAAGGACTGACCATCTAATCTATCTATCTATCTATCTATCTATCTATCTATCTATCTATCTATCTATCTATCTATCTATCTATCTATCTATCTGTACATATAGTGAGTCTAAGTGACTGAAAGAAATCTGATTAAAGAAAAAATATGCTGAGATAAACTTTATCCAAACACTGGATGATCGGTTCCAGTAAGAGCATAATATAGTGGCCTTAAATGTAAATGAAATTCTTTGACGCATCTGATTATTGTGTATATTTACGTTTCATCATATGACAACTACACATGAAAGTATTTCACTCTATTTATGCCGTTCTCTCTCACGTTCCCTAAAAGCTATCCAATAAAATATACTGACTCTTGATTGAAATCTTGTGTTGGAATTTTGTTTTTTTGCACTTCCAGTGGAGGAAAAGTGGTGAAAACTGCAGCTCCAGAGGAAAATCAGGAGCCTTGACTTTACCTTGACCCAAGCAGTTTCATTCTACTCTGCTAAAAATGATCATCATTACAGCATTGTGGATGAAAGGCTAGAAATCCTTTGGCAGCTGCTGTGTGGAACCATTCATGAAAAAAAAAAGAAGAACTATTCTGACTCCTCGCTTATTGGAAATATCTAAAAATGATGACGAGCATTTAGCTCACTACACGCACCGGCGGTTCGATCAATAAGAACTCGTCGTTGGCTCTCGCATTTGCTGAGCTGCACAAATTAAAAGTGCGTGTGTGTGATTTTTCCTGCATGCTTTTGTGAAAGTGTTTGTGTGTCCGTCGCAAAGCTTGCACCTGGCCTCCTCATCCAGGCTCCCAGAAACCTCAGAGATGAAATAAAGAGGTCGTTGTCCCCAAAAACCGCAACCAGGACGAGTTGAGCCTCAGCAAAGTCAGATGTATGCTCCAGTTTCATCTAATCAGACGAGTTAGTTTGAAGTGTGTACATTTTAGCTCGAAATGATTCAAGGTCTGGATTCACACTCGCACGCGCTCGTTGTCATCCCAGCTTCTTTTTTGTTTTCCTGCATTAAACCGTGTGACACTTTACCACCAACGCCTCCTTTTTTCTCCAGCTCTCTTCACGTGTGAATTTTCTCTCTCCTTCAAGTCCTTGTGGTTGTTCCTGTCAGTCTAAAAAGGCATGGAAATAGATTTTAAGTTGTTTTTTTGTTTTTTTGTTTCCAAGTATAAGCATCAAAAAGTTTCTGTAAGCAAAAAATTTAATCTGAAGAATTTTTTTGGCTTTGATTTTTTTGAAGATAAAGAGATGTATATTAGAGCAACGTACCATCTGATCATAGATGCCACATCATGTACTTAATGTCAAAAGATTTCTCAAAGACGTCTTAAATTAAAAAAAAAATATTGAGCTTGCGTTCAAGAAAATCTGGACATTTTATCACATTTTGTCCATAAAATGCCTCGTCGTTTAGAAAAATAACTCCATGATGCCTCATACTTTGGATCATGTGTTAGTCCTCCCGCAGTTTGAAGAGTCGGGGTCATTTGGACCCTGCGTGCGCTTATATGAGGCTTGTTTTATTATCAATGTAGTGTCAGATTAGGATTTAGTATTGGCAATAATCTATTCCTGGAAGAGGAAAAAACTCTTGTCTGTAGCATCTAAGAGTTCTAATCTCAATGAAAAGTGTTTAATAGAGTTTTCTCCCACTAATATACAATAATAATAATATTCAGAACAAAATAATGCTGATAGAATACTTATGTAAATACTAGAAGTATAAACACATTTTTCATCTTACGTCATATTGCACATTACGAGTGAATTTCTACTATGAGGCATCATGAAATGGTAAACAGCTGCTTTGCACTCGGTATGAATAGTTAATGGTTTTAATGGTTTGCCATGAGAGCTGGTGGAGGAAGTACGAAGAGTTGGCAAAAGGAAATGAACGTTGTAGACTCATAATTTATTGCCGTTCTGGTGTAGAAAAACAGACTTGAAGCAAAATACAGACACAAGTTCTTCAGCTTGAGCCATCGTTGGAGAGCTGCAGGTTTGGTCATCGTCTTAAACTTTGCCTGCAGATTAATGTTGAACATCAGCAATATTTCAATCAACTATCTGCAATACGGTAGATGTGAGTCGATCTAGAACGGATGCGAAAAGAGAAATCGTCTACTGACAGGCTGCTGATCATGAACTCACCATCGCGAGCCAATCTGATCCAACGAAATGCTCTTACTTTCTGCGTTCTGAGTTATTACACCTGAGGAGAGCCAACCTGTTACCGTCTCCATCACTTCGTCTCTTTGTCAAAAGACCCTTACATGCTCTTCTCTTTTTATTTCCAAAAAATAACACAAGACACACCATTTATTTTCAAATCTCAGTAACTGGAACCAAACAGGGATTTCCTCTCACTTCCCCGAGTCCTTGCGGGGGTTTTTTTTTCCCCATGAAAGATAAAACTGTGATCCAGACGTCTGAGAACTGTGGAACCATGCCGAGCGCCGATAAAGGTAGTAGTCATGGGAGAGCAGATGACCAGCCAATTATATCATACTGGCCTGGAGCGTGGAGTCAGCTGGGAGGTGTTAACAGGAAGCTTCAATGAGCGCTTTATCTTTAATGTGCTGTCTTATGAAAGCTCAAACAAAGTCAAATGAAAGAGTTGGCAAAAAGTGGTTTTAGTTTCTTTTATTCCTCCTTTCACAGTCTACATCTTTTCACGTCATGTGGCGTCATTTGTTTCCAATGACGTGGATTTTATTTGGGACGTTCTTGGTCCTGACTGTCTATCCACCCGTTTGCTTTTACTGCTCCTCTTTAAATCTCTTGTCTCGCCATACGGTCAGAAAGCCAAGCACAGAGATGTTGGAGTAGGGGATATAATCTTTGCCTTTTGCAGTCATTGGGAGAGATGATCTGAACCTCCTGCTTGACACAGACAGGAAATGAGTGTACAATAGTACAATAGTATTGTAAGGAACTGAGCCTTTTGCCTCAGATGGCTATAAACATTTTAACAAGATAGCGTCATGTGAAGGTACTTACATTTATTTGGCAATCGTTTCTTGTTCTCCACTTCTCCATTTGCTAAGTGCAACAAAACAAATGGTCATAGTCTGCCTCATGAGGTCTGCTACTAATTTTTGTTAATCAGGAAGCCACAACCGGCTCCAGTTGCATCTGGAGCAACTCTCTCTCTCTGTTTTTTTTTTTTTAATTTAGCAATTTTTGTTTCCTAATTGGTTCCGGATGAAACACGTTTCCTTCCCTCCAGCTCTCCCAATCAAAACACTTACCTCATTTCTTTATTTTACTTTTCATTTGCGACTGACAATGTCGTTCCAGTCTAATCGTCCTTTGATAAAACATCTATATCTATTCGTGACTAAAGCCGGCCCAGAAATAAATTTGTGCGTGAGCGCCTTCGCAGATGTAACACAACAGAGAGCCAATTTCTCTTTTAGCATTACACTGACACCAAGTTTCTGTAGAAATCTGATTAGGTCTATATCTGTCATCAGCAGATCGAGAGCCGTTTTAATGGCAGACAGATGGGATTTCTCTCTCTGGGCCGGCCAGGTGTGTGCGTGGGTCTGGTCTCGGTGTCGAACAAAGGAACCAGAGAGGGTGATGTCATCTTCTAGCCGTTGTGGGTCTGTTTTTGTGCGTCGGGACTACAGGAGGGGATGGCGGCGGGTGTGGAGGGGGGGGCTCCATACTGAGGTCACCTTTCTCAAACACAAAGGAACGGCTCAGAAACATGTTCACAGTTGAAACAACATCTTTTGGGTGATTAGTTCAGTGACACATCATATTTTCCCACACACACACAATGTGTGTGTGAACACAGTTATAAATGTGGGGGTCTTTTTCACTTCAGAGACTCAGTGTAACTCAACCCCAGGAAGGAAAAAGTCACGTTTCTTCATCAGTGTATGTCATGATGTAATCTGCATGATACCAGCTGCTGTCTTGAGTGTGTGTTGATGTGCGGTGTGTGTGTCCACCTGAGCTCATTTGTCAGCGAGTGAATGTATGTTCAGGTCGTCGGGGGTCACATGTGATGTTCCTCATGAACAGTTTGTGAGACTTGGAACAAAGTCTGATCTATTCAGCTGGTCTGTCATGGTTGGGATTTGAATTGAATTGTGTCTGTGTGTCGTCATTTGGGAAGAGATGATACAACCAAGAAATGAACGTGAGAGTTAATCGAGGACTGGAATTTGTGGGTAGAGCCAAAATCGGATTTGATCATTCTTCAACACTCTGATGTTGGCGTCTGACTCAGATAAATTCATTAAACACATTCAGTTGTTAGTCATTTTATTATAGTCTCGCAATTAAAATGATCTTCTGTAACCTCAAAGGCTTTGGTACAGACAAGTTGCCTTCTTGGAGAGTGGATTTTGTTAAGAGGTTCCCTGTTAGTTTTGACTCTGTTGTGTTCATCTTCAAATTTTCAAATTGTCTCTGGCGCTGTAGCCCCTACAGGTTAACACCAGCTCACATTTGTTCTCCTGTCACTCTCAACCAGCCCTGACCTTTATTTGCTAACCCCGCCTCACACGTATCGTACACACACTCCCACATGTCTCCAGTGGCCAAGCCCAAATGGGTTAATCTCTCATCGTCAGGTTTGCGGACTTCACCCGTTCGTTTCGGCCCCCAGAGGGCCGAAGGTTTTGGGTGTCAAAGCTCCCGTTTTCCCACAAAAGAAAGTGGGATCATGTGGCAGTGCAGACGTGTCTGACATGACAAGATCCAACAGTATTTCTTCCCAGTTTTTTCCAGCTATTTGGTTGTTGCTTTTCTGTCTTTTAAAGGCTTTTTAACTCACTGTTTACTGGCGGCTCTTTCTGTCCAGCTGTACTGGGTATAACAAGAGCATGTTTGTGCTCTGTTGGTGTAGGGTTGTGTTTTTTTTTTCTTCCCCTCCTTGCATGAATGCACACTGAAAACACTGAGTTAAGTCTGTTAAAGAATGCCGAATGTTTGGATGTTCGTCTGTGATTCTCTGTGCCATTGTGGCGGAAAATGACATGCTTCCAATGCGGTTTTTGGTTTTACGACCAAATGAATCACCCCGAATGCTTTCGCAGCCTATAAAACTGTCATTTCGAAGGCTTTTTTGATTCCTAGCATCACTTTGCAAAGCTGTTCCACAGAGGAAATTGGTCATTTTTGTGCTTTTGTAAACAAAATGGAGGAAGTCAGAGTGTCATCATTTTCTCTGTGCGCAAAGGATTGCCTTATAGCAGAACTATTCACACAAAAAATAGGCACATATATCGAGAAATTACCCAGAATCACTGGTTTGTGGTTTTCTCATCTCTTTCTGTTTGTTTTCCAGGGTCGACATGTTAAGACGGGACAGCTGGCAGCCATCAAGGTCATGGACGTCACAGAGGTCAGTGAGATCACCTTATCTCTTATTATCGTCAGATGGGATTGTAAATTCCAGCAAGTTGGCGTACAAACCATGCTGGTGTATATCGGTGGTGGAAGTGAAATAATTTATGCAGATTCCCAGATTAAAATATTTGGGAAAGCTCATGTTGTCCAACTGAAAGCTGTAAAATTACACTTGAACAATTTATTTTAACAAACGAAATATACAGATGTTCTTAATGAAGTTAAAACTCGGCTTTTACTTTGAGTTTTTGACCAGGTGGAGCCCTTAAAAACTAGAATAATCTACTAAAGATGAGTACAATGGAATGTTTTTCCCTTTAGATTGCAAAAATATTACACTTTTGTGTTCCTCTGCAGAATTTGGATCGTCAAAGCATAAATATTTACTTCTTCTGGAGCTTTTTATATATAAATATAAATATATATTCGAAGATGTAACAAAATAAATAAAGATGAAGTTATCTCAGTCATTCTGTCCAGATAGAGCGGTCCGTTCCAGTCCGGGGTCTCCGGCCCATTCCTGTAGGCCAAAACCCGCTTCTTTGACCAATCTGAAAAGTTACTCGGCAGATTTGTTGAAGCCGTGCAGAGAAATCCACTTACTTGGAAACTGATTCAAAATCCCGCCACGACATTTGGAGCGAGAGCCTCGCTGTGGCCGTCAGCGAGCAAATCTGCATTTCTAACCGTTGAGATCAAAGAGCGGCAAGCAGGGGGATAGATCAGCGATGTTTATGCATTCATGTGAGCCGCATCGCCGAGGAGAAATGGACATGGCAGGAGCTTTTTAACTCTATTCCAGTCGAATGTTTGGCTTAGTCTTTTTTTCCCTCTCGCTCCAGCTGTTATCTAAAATAAATGTACAGTTCCATTCTGGACGCCCGCCAAGAACGACAGCTGGACGGAGGAAGTTGGTGGCACTGGGACGGATTTGAATCGGCACTTCTGCGGAGACACTAAGCACTTCTGTCCCACATTTCTATGGACGTAAAGAAAGGAGTGTTCAAATGTCAAGGATACACAAAATCCCATGACTTATTTCTTCTAGACGCATAGGTGTCCACCTTCAACTCCCTGTGTATAATATACATAAGTGGTCTGACCCATATACGGCTTCCTGTTCTACATATCGTTTAGCAGAAGGAAGCAGGGCTGGACGAAAAATGACCAGCCAGGAGAGGAGAGAGGATGTAGACTAAAATGAGGTTCCCATGGTTTATGTTTTATAAAACATTTGCAGTCGTGGTAAACAGACTCTGTAAGTACACAAGATCCCCTCTAAAATTTGTATAACTGCACATTTTAATGGTTCGAACGCCACAATTACAATTATTATGCACAGAGGAAATCATCTTGGCACTACTGCAGATCTACATTCTTCCTTATTTCCGCTATTTTTGGTACAGCCAGTGGGAAATAAATGTTGCTTCCGGATTGGCTGCTTTGTAAACACCATCCTATAGTAGTCAAGATGCTTTCTGCCAGTATTTCAGCTTCCCAAACTGCATTTTCTTTTGAATATTGTAGATACTTTTGAGTAATTGGATTTTCCTCAAAATATTTGCCGCCTCATTCCACAGAAAATGCTGGAGCGCGGATAGCCGGAGCTGGAACTGTGCAATCCTTCACAACAGCATTGCAGAGGATGAAGCAAAATTAAGGAATGAGACGTCGATAATCTCGTGGCTTTGACTTGGCTTTCAGGAGACAAATAAGCAAACTGGTTGTTTCACATAACCACTTCAGAACTGGGTTAAGCACCAAAGTCAGCTAACCTCTTTCATGCATTAACAATCAATGTCACACCAATAGCTACACCGTATCGTTGACTACGGTAACCGAATCGGTCTATTTCTAGAGTTTTATGCCACGGCCTGTCTGTTGAGCGATGGTTCAGTAGCAACCTTCTCCCATGTTGAGAGGAGACCGATGTCAATGCAGTGCTGGGCCGAGAAGACTGGAATGTTGTGGGTCACTGCTTGCGGTGGGACGGCTTCAGCAGCTTCTGTTTCAGATGGATGGGCTGCAGCGGCTTCAAGTTCGAACTCATGTTCGCATCAAGTTAATTCGGTGGCCTGCTTTGGTCATCTGTTTTAAGTTGCTGGGAAATTACTCAGGCACACTGCATACTCTCTAGTGCTTCAAAACTACCCCGCCCATCACATGCATGTTGTGAATATGCATTCTGTTTTGAAGCGATTGCTCCTCCAAAGCAGGAGTTTGTCTAAATGGATGTTTTCCCAATCGATGAGCGCTGAGGGGTTGTTAGAGGACAAAATTGAAGGGAGGGAACAGAGTGAGAGAAATCATGGTAAGAAAGAGTCTGAGAGCTGAGATAAGGAGAAGAAATAGGAGAGTTTCCCCTCTGCTTTACTCCACTAAGAAGGTTCATCTGAAGTGCAGTGGGACGGGCGGCTGCTGCTGCCTGCCTGCCTAATTTTTATTTCCTCAGCTCTCCTGCTTACATCTCTACTATCTTCCACCCTGTCAAGACCATTCATTCAGAGTTTATTTTATTATTAGTATTATTACAGTTTATCTCATTCTACTTCTCTGCTCTTTTAGCTCTAAACTCCCCTTGTTGTGTCTGTTACGAGCCGCCATCTTTGTTGGGCTCACGAGAGAGAAAACGTGACAGAAATAACACAGGAGGACAGGAGACAGATGTGACTGCAGCACCTGTATGCTGTGTCTCGAGCTGCAGCTGGTGGCTTGATGTAATTGACCAGGGTTCAGGTGGAAAGACATTGATCTTGATTAGTGAGAAACGAGAAATTTCTCTCAGCTCCTCCGGGGGATTTGTCTGCTTTTCTTCACATTTTTGTTCTCCTTTACCGTTTCGTCTCTCTGGGAGTATTTTTGCTCGTAGGATGAAATGGGCACTCTGTCACCTCCCACCCCTTTCCACCACTTGCTGCAGAAGGGTGAAACAAAAACCAATGTTTGATGAAGCCTGTTTCCAAAGATAGCTCGCTAGCTATCTAAGGTAGATGGGTTGAAAACGGTCAATAAAGCTGATTGTATTGCTAATTCTGAATATTGCAGCAGGAATCACCACTCATCAGACCAGGGAACATTTTTGCAACCTCGGTTCCTAAATCCATCAAATTTGTATTTGTGTTAGGAAGTACTTGTTCAGTTCAGTTGTTCTCAATGATTAGTGAGTCAGGCATAAATAATATTTCATCTCATGCTGCCTGATGCAGACACTTTGTCTGCACTGATGAAGATTTACTTACCTCAGCATACTGAATGCTTGAAGTGGTTTAAGCATTTAATGATACAAATAGACAGTAGGAAGAAACTTTGTCTCGCACTCCACATTGGGACATATCAGCATGTTCAAATCTAGAAAGGAATGAAGTTACTTAAGTAAAAAAAAAAAAAATCCACACAAAGTGTCTGGTCTTAATTATAATTTTATAAATCCTAAACACATCGTACTTTTCTATTTTAGATACACATAAGAGGACACATACTCTGGAATTCTTACTTTGAATGAGGGTTAGCTAATGCCATATTTCATTACCCATGTGTGTCGTGTTCAGATCAAACCTCCTGCTATTGATTCCTTGCGTTGCTGAGTAACAAGGAGGGGTTTTCAGACACGTCCTTTTTTTTTTTTAGAAATGAAAAAAACATGCTTTAGAAATGAAGAAGAGGGACGGGGGATTTTAAAAAGATTGGCCGACTCCTTCAGGACGACTCGGTGTTTGCTAGACATGTCAATGCCTGTTGGTCCCTTGAGGCCAAAACCTTGATTTCTCCATCACATTTCCGCCTTGTGGCTGTCCGCTCCCCTGATGTTGTGGTTCTCTTAGCTCGGCTCCCATTGTGTGCTGTAATACTATAGCAACAATATGGCTGCCACCGAGTCTCCCCGCATCTGTCATACCCAGGAATGATAATGAGAGGCTTCAGGGCGCTTCGTTTTGAACGAACGGCTGCACTTAAAGGAAAGTCAGGGGAACAGGATGACGAAGGAGAAAAGGGAAGCGCCTACGTTGTAATGATCCAATAAATGACTGTGGCACTGAAGTCATTATGGGAGGCAATAACGGAAAGTGGTGCTGCAAGGACAAGAAGGACGGAGACCAATGCCCAAAATAAAGGTGCAGGCTCCAAACAAGCTGATGAGGAAGAGACGCAGAAGGAGCGTATGAAAGAGATCAGTTCAATTGTGACATAGAGGTTACTGTCTGTCCTCAGACTGTCCATCAAGCTTTAGCTTTTGTATCTTCTTTGTCTGCCACTGAGCAACGTAGTACTCAGTGCAAAAAACAAATATTAAATGTTAAAGTAATTTAAAATGATTCCAAGCTGTGCATTGCATATGCTGATATTGTAATAACTGCGATCCAATATATTGTTCTAGTCATTTTTTTTTTATCCTGGTGGGTATGCCTGAACAGGATGATTACTTATTTAGTTTAATGAGACGATGTGTGGACTCCAACAGATATCCAACAAAAGGACTCTAAAAATAATAAAACATGCTGAAACAACACATTTTCTTGCCTGAGAAACTTTATGCTCACAAACAACACTTGCGGACACCCTCTGTGTGTTTTTTTTAAAATTATTCTCCGCAGCAGCTGTAATTATTCTGAGGGTGTTGGGATGCTCCGTGAAACACGTCTGTTCGCTGGATATATGTTTTTTGCTTCTACGATAGTTTTTATTTTTTTGACTGGGTGGTCCTTTGTTTTCATCGGCCCATATCTGATGAGTCAGTTGACTGATGGTGGCCGGGTGGGTAACTCCTGGTGGTCTGCTGCTGATGAGCGGGATAACAGACGAACTAGCTGGCTGGAGGTCTATCCCCACTGGATTCCTGACTGACTGGTTGGCAACCTGCCTTTTGAAATATCTGGCTGCCCGTTGGATTTCTGAAGCAGAAACCAGCTGACCAGTTGCTTGACAGTGACTTAAGGGACTAGCTGACTGACTGACTGACTGTCTCACTGACTGATTGATTGACTGACTGACTGACTGACTCACTCACTGACTGACTGACTACTGACTGACTGACTCACTGACTCTCTCACTGACTCACTGACTGACTGGCTCACTCTGTCATCTCTATGAGAGTCAAATTTGACTCTCTCCAGACTGCTAAAGCAACAACAACAAGCTTACATGTTGTAATGTTTGCCTACTACAGCCAGCAGCTGAATAAAACTGAATATTTATAGAATAAATCCACTCAAAGCTGTTTAGGTGGTTGAACTTTCAAATCCAGGGAAACAGTAAACTTAGATTCATTTTTAGCTGCAAAACTGAGCTGGAAATACGGCATTTTTAGATCAGCTTAACATATTAGCAGCTTAAGATTTATAAAAATAGGGAGTGGTTTGATAAAACAAGAAGACTTAGGCAGTAATGCTCTGCAAATGACAGCCAGGATATAAAAAAAACAACTTTCAGACGACTTGGCATAAGGTCTACTGCATGTTCTTTATTTTAGAGATATGAAAACTTTTATTTTTAAACGCTGGAATTTGGCCGCATTGCCCTTTAGCCTGGTTCTAAAATGGCATCGCAGCTTTGTTCAATAAAAATCCTGCTAAGGAAAGAAAACGTCACACATCCTAACAAGCAGAAGCAGTAGAAATGAGCCAACTTGACTTGCATGTGGTGGCTAGCCTAACCGCCCTCGGGTAGAAACTACTCCAATGTAACGCAGCAGCCAGATGACTTTTTTTTGTTGTTGTTGTTGTTTTGACTCCCCAGTAGGTTGTTGTTAACAACCTTATGCAACAGTTTTGAGTCACATTGGATGATACGGAGTCTTTGTTTCTGCAACAAAGAAAAAGAAAAAAAAAAACCACCTCAAAGCATGTGTTGATGTTACTTAATTGAACACAGAGCTCTGCTTGTGCTTCTTTTTCTTGGGTTTCTTCCTGCATAGTTGCATGGCACAAACTGCACAGAGAGGCCAAAGACTGGGTAATTAATACACATTGGCAAGAATGGGATTCTCGTGGTTTTAAAAGCTTGAGTAAAAGCTGCTGCAGTGTCGATGCTGACGACAAATTACTCTCATTTTCCTGACTGTCTCTTTCCCTTCATCCCTCCATGTGAGATCTGCCATTTTAAATTCTTTTTACTTACAAAGATGTTGTTGGTGTACAGAATCTACATTCAATGAACAGAAAATGAAACTGCAGAAATAAATGACCATATGAATTATTGTGGTAATTACGAAAAATACCAGTCTGAGTGTTTAAACCTATAGTTTGAAACCACAACATATGACATGATCTAATTGCATTCATTTAAGACTAAAACGCGTCAACCCATCATTTTTGCTAAAATAATCACTGGATTTGAAATAATCATCAACCAATTTAGTAATCGGTTGTATTTTACAACCGATTTATTTTACATATGTATTATGTATTTTACAACCGATTACAACATACTGGCCATAAAATGTTTATTTTCTGATGTAAAAATTTGTTGAATCACTTGTTTTTTTTCCATCTTTTAATGTGTTACTAACATATTGTTCTGATATTGATACACAGATGTAAAGGAAGAACCCTCTATATTTACTATTAGTTTTCAAGGTGCTTATTGCAGAGAATATTATGGCTTCTGAAATTAGCAAGTTAGTTTTTCCCACTATCTGTTTGAAAAACAAACCATTTTAAAACCAAACAGTTAAAACAGATTTTTTTACTTACAGCTGCCTTACGTTCACCATGTGGCCGTGTCTTGGTCAAACAGTACAGTGCAGACGACATAAGTGATTGTTTCTTCCCCTTGATGGGGTCAGATTAGTGATCTGTCCAGAGCTGACGATGCCGTCGCTTGTACAGGGAAAGGTTGTTTTTGTACTGAATGACCTGCAAGTTCAACAGAGAAGGAACATCAGTCGTGATAAATGTCAAAAAGTCCCAAGCCGTGGTGTGAAAATCCAAATGTTTTCCCTTTTCAAATCCTCTGAGTTTTTGGATGTCAAAGCACGTACTGATCATTTGTAAATCGAACTGCGGTTGCCACGGTAAAAATGTCAAGTCTTGTTTGTCAGTTCGGTTGATCAAGCTCGGCCGCAGGGCAGCACTGAAAACTGTCGCCGGGCTTCAGTGACGAGGGAGCGATGGAGAAATAACCACTGGATCTTATTATGTTGTATGTAAAACCCGGAGAGATGATGGTTCTGTTTGGGTCTGTTATGAGTTTCAGCTGTTTGTTTGGAATGGAGGGACATAGTTCGGTTCCCTGCGTGGACCGGGTTTCCATAAACACACTGGAAAACAAGTTATGGGAAAAAATAAATACTTTTTTTTTTAAGTTTTCAGTAAAGAGGAGGAAGACCTTTTTCTATATAAACGACGGTTTCTCGCTAATCAATGAGGAAGCCTGAATTTGAGAGAAAAAAAGCTTAATTTTTCTCAAATTTGGGCTTTGTTTGCTTCAGTAAAGGACAACATAACCATTTCTTTATCTTGAACTTATTTTAAAGATACAAAACCAGCTGAGATGGAGAACAAAGGAGTGTTTCATACCTTTCAGTTCCCTCAAAAAGACACATTTCAAGAGGATATTAAAGTTGATTTGTGGACAAATCGACTTTGTTAAAAATGTCACCCAGTTCAGTTTTTATCGCTTCAAGTTTCAGAGGTTTTTGGGCTTTTTTGGTTCTCGAAGAAAGTTTTTGTTACTTTAACCACAAGAATGGAAATAACTTCTGGGATTGACCCGTAAAACAGGGAAAAATAGCGATGTACTTTCAAAGTGACATGACTGCATTTGTTATTCTTCCATAGGATGAAGAGGAGGAAATTAAGCTGGAAATTAACATGCTGAAGAAGTATTCACACCACAGAAATATAGCCACATACTATGGAGCTTTCATCAAGAAAAGTCCACCCGGCCACGACGACCAACTCTGGGTGAGTTGACCTCGTTAGTAACACTGAAAACTCTGTACCATAAGCATATATATCTCCATGTGTGTCATATACTGGGTCACGCTAATTTGCATAAAGACTCCACAGATGCTGTCGCAGTGATGCTGTAATAAAATGACTAAACCCCATGCCGTGCTGCGCAGACACTCTGTCTGCGCTGGTGAGCAAAAAAAAGGAGAAAAAATAGAGAGGAGATTCTCGGTAAAAGTAAAATCCTGCATGTTAGCCCAAGTTTATCGTAAACATGTACATTTTTATCAGGGCCCACAAGTAGGAACTGGTGGAGTCAACCTGAGTTGGCAAATACAGGCGGCGGTTTCTAGTTAATCTGGTTTCAGATCAGGTGTTCAGTAAATTCAGGCTGCATGATCAGGTGAATAAATGACACCACCCTGCTGTCAGATGACGCTTCCCCTTTTTTAGTTTATGAGCAGTGACAACATCACTGGGTCATTTATTCGCAGGGTGAGAGTCAACATTATCTAAGCTACCTAAAACATGTTCCCTTCATCTTTCAGGAAGTTGCATTTTAACACAAAGCTGCATGCCTTATTTGACGGGAACCTGGTGTAATGAATAACTGCAGTAAAACAATAGGCTGTTATGAAAAGATCTGCTCGTATAAAGGAACTGAAATAGTTATTGTGGCACAGTTTCTAAGCTCTGTGGAGCAGCTGAATAAGAATAATGAGCATCAAAATGTTCATTTGGGATATTTTCAGCTGTTTTTTATTCACTTCTGCTGTGTTTTATTAGTCGTAATGTAGAGTGGTGGTGTCATTTGAACTCTAGTGATAGATTACTCTCACAATGATGAGAAATAAATGAGCAATGGTTTAATAGTCGAGTCGTGTTGCTTGAACAGATTGGTGAAGCCTTTAATAATGAAATAATGAAATCCCCCGTCTGGAAAAAGGGTTGCATTCAAGTCTGGTTTTAATGAGCTCATCAGTTAAACCAGACAACAACCGAACAACGTTAGCTCAGTTTATATGACAGTAATAATCCCCCAAAAACAGATTTGCTTATTTATTTATTCAAAAAAAGGGGGTTTTAATATAATTTAAATTAAACTGTTGTAGGAGAGAGGGAGCTGATCATTTCTGAATTTAAGATCAGTTAGTGTCCTTCACATGTGAATACTAACGAGGAAAACCGATTAACAGAGTTGCTTGCTTTATGCCCAGTGGAAGCAATATTTCCGTTACCCCACAACACAGCCATGTGTTTGTTTTCACAGCTGCTTCTTTAACCTCCTTTACCGGTTTCCACTTGTACATCACCATGCTGTCCACTGTGTGTGCATAGGAGGCACAAAGGCCCGAGTTTTATGATGATTATGTTGTTAAGTGACCATCTCTGAAGATGCGGCTTCCTCTTCTGAGTGGAAGCACTTAGCGTGCTTGTGAGGCATTGTCAGGTCGACGTGTGTAGATGCAGAAAGCACCGCAGGCTTTTAAGTCACACATAACTTTTGGGTCTGTCTGCAAAAATGTAAGGGATAAAATGAAGAAGAAGTAACTGAAACAAAGTATTTCAAGCATATTTAAAGATCCTGATTTTTCATGCATACACGTATGAGGTGATTGCAAAGGTAAAAGTTCAACAGAAATTTGCTGGATTTGTTTCTCTCACAGCTGGAAATGTGAATGTGTGAAAGTTGCAGGATAAAAACAAAGCAAGGAGTAAAAGCATCTGAAAGTATGATGAGGGGTATAAGGCAGAATCCCTGTTAACAGGAAAAATAACAAAAAAAAATGTATGAAGCAGCAACTCTCACCAGGACAAACAACTCCAGTAAACGACCCGGAATATGAGCTGCTGCGTTTACATAATGTCTAACACGCTGACCTCCAGATTTTACAGAGGAGGCAATTAAAAGGGAACTCTGCTTGGATTCCTAACGGAGTGCTCCAGATAAGAAGGGTTACTATCTGGAACGTCAGCGTTTCTTGAGTATTTCAGAGTTTATAGGTGACAACAGTTCTGATGGGTTCAAACCTGGAGGTTTGACTGTGCTTTGTTAATTTGTCATGCTTTATTCCTCTGCTACAAAAAAAAAAAATCAACTCTATCTTGAAAGAATATTAAAAGGACGCTTTGACTTGTTGCTGGAAAACTGAATCAGAAGAAGAGAATAACCTTGAAGTGTTGGATCTTTATGGTGTTAGACCAGTGGTCTCAAACTCCAGTACTTGAGGAGATGTGCCTTATCTCGTCCTACATTAAACAAATTAAACGACTAAACTGCCTCACTAGCCTCCAGTCAGGCTCTACAGAGCTCTGCTAACCAGCCGATATTGGAGCCAGGTGTGCTGAAGCAGAGAGACATCTAAAAGTTACAGGACAGCAGCCGTTTGAGACGACTGTGTTAGGCTGTCGACAAATTCTAGGAAAGTTGTAGATACTAACAAAACATAAACAAGGCGTTTATGGAATCCCTATAAAATATACTGTACTAAGACTCAAACAGGGTGTTAAAATGGTAAATTTGTTTCTACCTTCTTTCATGCTAGTTTTCTTATTAGCACAAGTGCTCCAGTCTGAATGTTGCTAATTTTGGCCTTAAGATTCAGATTTTGGGATTAGGAGCAGAGGCAACATCATCATCAAGTTTATGTTTTTAGCTAACTTTAGCATCTTCTACTAGCAGTTTGTACGGTTAGCACGGCTAGCACCTAACTGTACAAATGATGAAGGAATTCACGTTTTTAGCTAGCATCTATTAGCGGTTTGTACGGTTGACATAATTTGAACAGTAATCTCGCTTGGTGCACCTCAGCTACAGATGGCACCCACCACAAACCAGTGGGTTTTACTCTTTAAAACCCACTGGTTTCTATTCAAATGCAAAATTTTTATGTGATGGTAGCTAAAAGGCCCAAAGGTGGAGAAAGGAGAGTACTTATTTATAGATTTGTGTTGTTTTTCAGCTGAACTAGGCTATATTATTAGTTTAGTGGAAGGCAAATAAGTTGTGTGGTTTTGCCTTATTTCTTGACATGTTTGTAGAAGTTTTGGGGGAAACAAATCAACATTTAACTTTAGGCCACTTGAGAAGTGTCAGATAACGGGGGATTATCTCTAACTTGTTATCTGTACGTTTCAGCTTGTCATGGAGTTCTGTGGCGCCGGCTCCATCACCGATCTGGTGAAAAACACCAAGGGCAACTCACTCAAGGAGGACTGGATCGCCTACATCTCTAGAGAGATCCTCAGGGTGCGCTACCAACACTTTCACTGCATTATTCTCGAACTGGCAAAGGCTTTCCACATCATCATTTGCATATTACAAAAACAACAACAACAAAAAAAACATATCTCCTTTTGATTTTGCACTAGATTTGCATTTGAACAAATAGTGAGTACGCAGTGGAAAATGTTCTTTGAGATACGCTCATGTTTTGTCATTTAAATTCTGTGTTTGTGCAGGGATTAGCTCACTTACACGCTCATCATGTGATCCACCGGGACATCAAGGGACAAAACGTGCTGCTGACTGAAAACGCTGAAGTCAAACTGGGTAAAAACGCTTTAAGATGGTGTGCACCGCATCTGACCAGGCACTAAAATGATCGTTTTTGGCTCTTTGGTTTTGTTAGACTTGCGCAAATTATTTCATTAAAAAAAAAAAAAAAAGAAAAAAGAATCCTATTTTGCTCTTTTAACATTGTTGGTGATCTTCCAGTGGTCTATCTTATCTTCATTTCTCTAATTGTTTTCAATAAGATTACAGTGTATGATCAGAGGTACTCTCTGTGAACTCTCTGATTACTGTCCTGTGACACAAAGTGGAGGCCACGTGTTTCCACTGCAGCTGCGTTAAAACACTCTGGAATTTATCTTGTATATTTTAAAATATACAATATTTTGTAAATTTAAGTCATGAAGAATTAAAAATCTGTTTATTCTTAAAAAAAACCACTGTGTGTTGAGCAAAACTGTAATAAAATCTAATTTTATGTGCAGTTTTCACATCAAAACTGAATTCTTTTATTTTCACAGTTCAGCACAGAGACATTATGAGCGAAACTGAGAGGATACACTTGTTTGTTCACATGTTTTATGAAATAAAGTTAAAAAAAGCGACAATTAAAATATTAAGTGATCATGTAGGATTTTCTTCCACCTGTTTAATTCTCACCTTTTCTCAGAAAGTGAATTAAGTCTGAAGTGTTAATAGAAAACATTATTCGCATTATGACTATGCCTTTCATTTTTCAAACCACTACGAAGTCGATTTTCAGAAAAATCAGCATTTCTCTGTCGCAGCGCACCAAAAAAAATAAAAACAAAAAGAAAAAAATGCCACCCATGATGGCACTTTTCTAAACGTAACTGAGGTCAGCACAGTGTGAAGGATGAAGCATTCGGCTGGAATATGATGGATTACAACTGTATCTGTATTTTTTTTCGTTTTTTTCTTCACAGTGGATTTTGGTGTGAGTGCTCAGCTGGACCGAACGGTGGGCCGAAGGAACACCTTCATCGGGACGCCCTACTGGATGGCTCCGGAGGTCATCGCCTGCGACGAAAACCCCGACGCCACCTACGACTACAGGGTAAGGACGAGCAGAAGAGCTGGGGGAACACGGCCCTATGAAGCAAAACGCCTGCAGTGTTTGTATTCACAACACATGACATCATCCAGGACGTATGAAGCAACATCTCCTTTTATTATTATGAAGAAAACATGTGGGTTTCTGTAGAAATGCCTCATTGACCCTGACCCTGTCTTCCAGAGCGACCTTTGGTCCTGCGGCATCACCGCCATAGAGATGGCGGAGGGAGCGCCCCGTAAGTACATCCACGTTTTGCCGGGGATTTATTCAGGGTTTCCTCTTTGTTTTGTTAAGGTGTGGAACTTTAATGCGTTAATTTTGATTAATTAGCGACATAGATTTAAAAGTATTCTTGCAAATAATCGCATTTATTTGTTTGTTTTTATTTATTTGTTGCGTGTTTCTGGTACGGCTGTAAATCTGCCACACAAGCTGTGTCTGTAAACAAAGCTGCTTCTTGAGGCTCATCAGATCGTGTTTAAATTTTAGTTTAAAACCACAATCTGATGAGAAGCAGGAAAAGACTCTTGTTGTGCTAGTAGACGTTAGCCTGCGAAAATACACTGCCTGGCCAAAACAAAAGTCGCCACCTGGATTTAACTAAGCAAATAGGTTCAAGCCTCCTATTGGATAATTACTGCATAGGCGATTATCTTTCAGCTGGCAACAAGTTATTTAACCCCAGCTGATGCAATGAGTCCCTCCTCATTTCTTTAATAACCATGGCAAAAGACACATCCTGTGGTCGTGGAAAAGACGTTAGTCTGTTCAAGAAGGGTCAAATCATTGGCATGTTCAGTTTGCTAGGGAGCATAAAGATTGGACTCTGGAGGAATGGAAGAGGGTCATGTGGTCTGATGAGTCCAGAGTTACCCTGTTCCAGAGTGATGGGCGCATCAGGGTAAGAAGAGAGGCAGGTGAAGTGATGCACCCATCATGCCTAGTGCCTACTGTACAAGCCTGTGGGGGCAGTATTATGATCTGGGGTTGCTGCAGTTGGTCAGGTCTCGGTTCAGCAACATTGTGTGCCCAAAGAATGAGGTCAGCTGACTACCTGAATATACTGAATGACCAAGTTATTCCATCAATGGATTCTTTCTTCCCAAATGGATCGGGCATATTCCAAGATGGCAATGCCAGGATTCATCAGGCTCAAATTGTGAAAGAGTGGTTCAGGGAGCATGAGACATCTTTTTCACACATGGATTGGCCACCACACAGTCCAGAGCTTAACCCCCATTGAGAATCTTTGGGATGTGCTGGAGAAGGCTGTGCGCAGTGGTCAGACTCTCCCATCATCAATACAAGATCTTGGTGAAAAATTAATGCAACACTGGATGGAAATAAATCTTGTGACACTTCAGAAGCTTATTGAAACAATGCCACAGCGAATGCGGGCTGTAATCAAAGCTAAAGGCGGTCCAACAAAATATTAGAGAGTGTGACCATTTTTTGGTGGCGACTTTTATTTTGGCCAGGCAGTGTAGCATCTCAATGCAAATCAATACGTCCCCAATGCTAATATTAGCATCTTTAATGAAGGTTTTGTGATTGATCAGGGGTTCTTGAAATACTTGGGTGTAGTGTCACCTCACTGATGGTTAAGTTACCTAATTAACAAATTAGAAACAATCAATATATTTGTTGTTGGGTGCATATGTTTATTTATGCAATAATTTAGCATTAAAGAGGGTTATTGAATTTGAAATGTTTATGGTTTGATTAGTTTTGATTCTTGGTAATTCTTGATTTATTTACAGACCCTGCAATTAATTTGATTAATTTTATTTATATTGAAAGAAAAACATTTGGTGAGTTTCTACTTGTCCGTTTCTGATGCCCTGGTGAAAATACTTTGAAAGATTTCCTTAAAGCAGAAACAGCCACATGTTTCTGCAGCTGACAGTTCAGCCATCCTAATGCTGATGTCAGATTGTGCGAAACAAACGGTTAGCGAGTGGCGTCGACGTAAACGCTTTCACCGTCTTTTTTTTTTTTAAATTGTAACACATGGTTTTGTTCACAACGTCTCTGTTTTTTGGTGTCCTTCGCTGCAGCTCTGTGTGACATGCATCCGATGAGAGCCCTCTTCCTCATCCCCAGGAACCCGCCTCCTCGACTGAAGTCCAAAAAATGGTGCGCTAACTCCTCAATCGACGCAACCGACCTCTCTTGTGAATACGTGGAGGCAAAATATTCCAAACTTTGACGTTTAAACGGCGTTACAGGTCGAAGAAGTTCTTCAGCTTCATCGAGGGCTGCCTGGTAAAGAACTACACCCAGCGGCCCCCCACCGAGCAGCTGCTGAAGCACCCCTTCATCCGGGACCAGCCCAACGAGAGGCAGGTCCGCATCCAGCTCAAGGATCACATCGACAGAACCAAGAAGAAGAGGGGCGAGAAAGGTGAGGTGTATTGTTTGCGGCTGATTTGAGATCAAATTTTTGATCCTTACTATTTGTTTTGGTTTTTTCAATTCACAGATGAGACAGAGTATGAATACAGTGGGAGTGAAGAAGAGGAGGAAGAAGCTTCTGAGCAAGAAGGAGAGCCGAGGTAAACGCGCTAAAAGATTTAGTAGGATTCGAAAAGTTTAACTGCTCCGACATGTTTAGCACAAGAAATATCCATATTTTTTATTGGCAAAACATAAAGTTTAATCAGACCATTTCATCCAGAAAATGACACAAAATAGAGAATACACTTAATTTCTTAAAATTGAATATGGCTGAAAACTGCTGGAGAATCTGAAATCCAACCAGACTGACTGGAAGCTGGAAAATCAGCAAATCAGCTCAATGAACAATCTAATAAAAACTGCGAAACATAATGAAAAGCTGCGAAGTTTGGTCATTTCCCTATATCTTGTGACCTGTTTAACATTTGACTGTTTCTAGCTGGAACTGCTTAAATTTGTTTAATGTGTTTGATTGATTGAAAGCCTCCGCTGTTCATCAAAAGGTCAATTTAAGTGACACACTTTTAAAAGTATACAAGTCACACAACTTAGATGTCCTGTCCTGAAGCAAAAAGTGTCATTTTTAGATATTTTAGAGGTGGATGTAGCACCAAGATCGCACAAGTTGCTAAATCCCAAATGAAAATGTGAAGGTACTTTCACTGCAGCTTTAATATTTGATGTAGACGGCCACTGTAAGGAGCTAAACGTCACACATCCTATTCTAAAGTCGTCAGAGAACCTGGGTTTATATCCTGTGCGTCATTTTCAAACAGCCTCCCTATTTGTTTCCGTGTTAAACGCTTGTTATTCCTGTCATGTCTGCTGCCGTGCAGCTCCATCGTCAACGTTCCGGGCGAGTCGACGTTGCGCCGCGACTTCATCCGGCTGCAGCAGGAGAACAAGGAGCGCTCCGAGGCCCTGCGCCGCCAGCAGCTCCTCCAGGAGCAGCAGCTCCGCGAGCAGGAGGAGTACAAGCGCCAGCTGCTGGCCGAGAGGCAGAAACGAATCGAGCAGCAGAAGGAGCAGCGCAGACGGCTGGAGGAGGTGACGAGTCAAAAACCCAAACGTCTTTAAATGCTCTCTGTCTCGCAATTCGTCCAGGTTTTTTTTTTCTTTAACAGTAAGTGTCCCAAAAATTGAGAAATGAATCCAAGAAAGGCTACATTTTACTGTGCAGAGGTCAAACCAGCAAAACGTTTTCAATCAGCAAGTGAAGCTTGCTCGTGGCTGACATGTCAGGTTCTTGCTGATCTTTAAATTTGCATAAATCCATCTCAAACGAAACATAATCATGAGAGGTTTTCTTCAAGATTAACTAGACTGTTGCAGTAAACCTTTACCGTTGCTTTCTTCAAAACTGTTTCCTGAAAACATGCAGTCTAGTTAGGAAAATACATCAATTTGCAAGGATTTTATTATTTAACTCAAAAATGTTGTTTCTATCGGCTTTAAACATCAAGATACTGAAAGTTTGCAGATTTTTCTTTGCAAAAGAGGCAAAGAGGCTGCACAGTGGAAGAAAATAGATTGATTAAAACATTTTGGAGCAATAAAGAGTCAAAAACAGCGACCTAATCCTAAAAGAAGACGCTGAGAGTCAAGGATTGCATCCCGGAAGAAAGTTTTAAGACTCGGTTGATCGTATAAATTAGAAACCCTACATGCTTTATGGAAGACTGGTCTTACCAAATCTTCCACCTCGTTACTCCTGTTCGCCCACAGCAACAGCGGCGCGAGCGCGAGATGAGGAGGCAGCAGGAGCGCGAGCAGCGCCGGCGGGAGCAGGAGGAGAAGAGGCGCATCGAGGAGATGGAGCGCCGTCGCAAAGAGGAGGAGGAGCGAAGGAGGGCGGAGGAGGAGAAGAGGAGGGCTGACCGAGAGCAGGTACCAGAGCAGAGGATGATAGATATTCACATCGATAAAATATGAACATATCGTTTCAGACTGGCTTGTACTTACCAGTTGTGAGCATCTCTTTAAAAATGTGTCGGAAAATGAAAACGAATCCCGACAAACAAACTCCAAAGTTCTACTTCCTCCCCGCCTGAATGAGTAATCTGAGCTAACTTTACCTCTCGTAGGAACCTCTCATGTCTTCCTCTGTCTTGTTTTAGTTTTTCAGGTGTGTAACTGTTGCGTTTGATTGACAGGAGTACATCCGGCGCCAGCTAGAGGAGGAGCAGAGGCACCTGGAGATCCTGCAGCAGCAGCTCCTCCACGAACAGGCCATGCTTCTCGTGAGTTTTAGCCGTATCGTTACATCGCAGCACCGCTGGCACAGCCGTCTCCTCCTGCCTCCGCTGTTTATTTGCTCTATTGTCTTATTAGTCACACTCTTCCGTCTGTTTTTGCATCCCAAGTGTAATCCTCAGAGTGTCACGTTTCATTAGGCTGGTAAGTTGGACGGCGGGAGTCCCTCTGCGCAGATGGTTTCTGTTTCCATTCACCTCGCCGGCCAACTGAGTCCCGATGTTTAGTTTGTCTTTTTGTTTGTTTTTTTTTTCATTTTCTGGGTTTCAGAGATCCACGGGGAGCCGTTAAAAACTGAGGTCAAAACATAACGAGTTTTCTCAGGGTTTGAAAGGGGAAGTCGGGATGTTTACAAGGCCCTCAGTGATGGAGATGCCGTCACCAGGAAACCAGTCATCCAGCAGGAAGAGAGGCTTTCCCCCTCGCCCTGCCCCCGTTTGTCTTCTGTAGACGTTGGGTTGCTGTTTTTTAAGGATTTTGTCCCTTTGGGTTTGACAGTAAATACTCCTTTAATGCAAGAAAGTGACTGTCATCATCTCTACATCATTGTCAGCGACCAACACTTCCTTGAGAGTCAGTTTATGAGCCCATAATAAAAAGTAGCTTCCTCATAAGCTTATTTCAACAAGTCAAATATTTATGAATTACCAAAAACGGCACAAATCTGTGGATGGTAGTAGCATTTTAGTTTCCCTCAAACTGAGACCGAGTTGACTTGCTAATAAACCCCAGTCATAAATTGTTGGTGAATGTTTGGGGTCCCAGAGGAAGTAAAAGGTGTTTTATTGTCCTCTATAAAATCAGCAGAATAGTCGGTGAGGCCCGTTCAAACCCAGCCTCTTACAGTGACTGTTCTTCTCTTGTTTTTTTTAAATTGAACTCCGGCCTCCCTGTACTCAGGAGTATAAATGGCGGGAGCTTGAGGAGCAGCGGCAGGCTCAGAAGCTCCAGAGGCAGCTGCAGCAGGAGCAGGCCTACCTGCTGTCACTGCAGCAGAACCAGAACCAGAACCCGGACGGTAGCAAAACAAGCCAGCAGCAGAGCGCCAAACCCCCGCAGAGCCTCGAAGCAGACAGGGTAAAGCCCCCGCAGACGCCTGACTCGGATCCACCCAAACAACCGCAGGGCGTTAGCAATGAGAAGACGCGGCCCGGCCCGGAGAAAACGTCAGAACCCAGGCTTCCTGCGGCTGAGCGACAAGGCCCCGCACCTGACTCTGAGCCGGTCAGAGAGGTGAACGTCATCACTGAACGCCTTCCCTTCGACCGCAGCAACAGTTTTGGCTTTGCTTGTGTGAACTTACTGCTTTGGGTCTGTCGTGTTTTCCTCCTGCTGCTGAATGGGTGGGTGCTTGGTAGATGCCGTCCTTTCCTACAACTCACAACCCTCACGATGAAACTCGGTCCTCACACTCTTAATGACGGTAAAGCTGAACCGACAAAAGACAACCGTTACATTCACCAGAGTCTCTGTCGGCTTTTCTTTTGGTTCAATCCAAACGTAAATACCCCTGGCAAAATGATGAATGTACTCAGCTTATTTCAAGTATCAGTTTTTAATAATCAAAATAAATAATATTTCCAGTTCTCTTCTTTTTACTGACCAAATTTGTCACTGACAGTTCAAAGCAACCAGACCAATGTGGCTAAAATTCGACCTGTAAAGGTAGACCTCAGTCAGATGCAAGATGAAATTCATCTATGTAATATTAAAGCCTTAAAATGTCTTAAATTTGCTTAAAAATGTAAGTTGGCTTTAATTCGTTTCTCACAGGTCTTACATTTTGTCATGCAGAACAATTTTATCTTATATCATGTTTCTTTCCTGTGAAGCAAACATTTGAGTCGCGTGTACACATTTTCAGTCTGTTCTGTCGCAAGATGGCATTTTTTGCATCTATCTTGGTAAAGTGTGCGTTTGGCGCCAGCTAACTGGTCGACGGTTCTTCGTCGCCACCAGCTCACTTCTGTTGCCAACCCATGCGGCGTTGCATTTTGTGCACTGCTTCAATACAAAACATGCATTTTTATTTTTGATTTTTTTACACATTTCTGTCGTGATCTTAAATTTGATTCAAAATGGTCTTAGAAAGGACTTAAGTTTGAGTCGGTGACGCCTGCAGGAACCCAATCAACGGAAAACAAATAATTTTGTTTTCTGATCACGACTTGAACGATTTAGTCTAACAGTTTACATAACCAAAGCAAATCCCAGGGTAATGCCTGAATGTCTAGTTTAAGTCCTACTAGTGACTTTGTGTTAAAGTTAAAGTCATTGTGCTTTCCATGCACTGCAGACACAGAAGTGCTTGTTAATGTCATACTCTGTTTATGGAGGCCTGTAATCTGACTGTAATCCATTCATCTCCCAATAATTTCTGTTTGTGATGGACTTGGAGTTTAAACACTGACTATTACTGCCTCAGACTCACTGTAAGGTCATGACCTTACAGTGGTCATATGACTTATAAATAGGTAAATCTTTGGGACTGTAACCAGTCTATTGTTGCATCCAACTGGACAAGTGTTACAATGAAGAAAAAGGGGTTTGAAAAACAAAATCTTGCTTTAAACATCTGGCCATTGAAAAAGGAGCTCTCATATTTTCATAGCTCATCTCTATTACTTCTTCTGGGAGTTTAGAGCCTGATGTTCGTGTCTTAACTTCTCCTCTCTTCCTTTGAGAAACAGCATGTCACTTTTACTGGTCATGTTGCTCTCGTCCTCGCTGACTTGTGGGAATAACGCAGGGACAGTAACACCGCCGGCCTAGACGAGAGTCTTTAGTTTTCCGATGTGCTTGGACTACTGCTCGTCCGAATAACCCTTTTTTCTCTGTGGGGAATTAACTAACCAACCGTACCCGTCTGATGACTTCTGTCCTCGTCGCAGTTCCGTCTCGTCCAGACTGCGGGTTTTTCTGAAGCCTCTTGTGTGTCGCTCCACAGGCCGACGAGCGGTACAGGAAGAACATTCAGGGATCCCCGCAGTCGGCTCAGACCAAACCCCAGCAGCCCCCAGTGCCGCCGCGCTCCGAGTCTTCGCACGCTAACGGGAACGCCGCATCGGAGGCGCCCGCGATGCTCCGGCCTGTGGAGCCGCAGGTAACGACAACGTCTCCTGCTCAGCTTTATCGGTCATAGAGGCTCAGAGATAATTGTTTGCTCGTCATGTGAACATCTGCAAAGTGCTGATTTCTTTTTAACTCTGAGCATGTTAACATTTGGCAATGCACGTTTCCTGGATCTGATCTGCATGTAATTCGGAACATTGGAACATACTCTTATATTTCATCAATTGTCGGCACCGAAGCCGGGGATCTAAAACCCCTCTGCGGTCATTTCAGTCTGCCTGTAATTGTTCACTCTGAAGAAAAACCTATTTTCTTCAAAAGCTGTTTTCAAAATTCACTGAAATACTTTGTATTAGTTTTGTAAAACTTAGCAGTAGTGAATGGAGGTAGCTAAAAGTCTCACTTTTTTGCACATAACCAGTCCAGTTTCTTCTCATGACAATTTAGATGCACATTTTACTTTTATGCTTTGAAGAGTTTTAAAATGCTAATGTTCACTTATTTGTGTTTCTCACTTAACAGATTTTTAGGTTTTCTGCTTGTAAAATATGACTATTTGACCTTTGAAACCTTTTTTTTTTTCACTAATCGTCTCATTTTCAGGTGATTTCAAAAGCACTCCAATGTTTGCCTGTCGCCGTAAAACATTGATCAATAACATTTTGACTAATGGCACTTTTTTTCTTCAGTATTTACTCTTTGCAGATCAGGAATTTTAACTAACCATGTTTTGGTCGTTTCTTCTGGATCCACGGATAAAGCATTTCTTTTGTGTGCTTCTCCATTTTGAGTCTCGTTTCAGTTCCCCCCCCAAAAAATGACTGCAGTGTTCTGAGGAAAGTCTTTAAATCTCCAAACTAATGCTTTATTCATTTGCTTTGTTCATATGACACGACATGCCGGGAACTGTTTGCGCTTTTTATATTTCCTGTCGTTCTTTCTCCACGATTGAATTTAAACTTGTTAAACTGATTCATGGAAAAAAAAACAACAAAAAAAACCAATCTGTTTTTCTTTTGAATGAAAAAGCTCACGTCAGAGTTTTATTTTATGGGAAATGTCCTGGTTGTGCTGTGAACAAGTCCTCCAGCATCAGCTTCCAAATGTCTGCGCTGGGAGTGGAAGGCTCCTGGGTAAAGTCATCTGTAATATTTACATCTCTGCTCTGTATTTGGCATCTCCGCTCCATGTTCTGCTTCTCGTCATTGCGCTGCTGGTATTCAACAGCATCTATAATTTACAGGCCTCCAGATTCCTCAGCGGAGTGACTCGGGCCGCGATAGTCTCTTCCCAGCGAGGGGCTGAAGCAGCTTTGCATGAATAACTGCGGCTCATTAAAGTCGATCGGCATGAACGTGGCACGCAGATTAAATAAAGCGGAAAAAGCGGCGCCGCCGCGTTGTGCAATCAGGGTAATTATATAAATCGCGCTCGTGTTATTAGACTTTCATTTTTAATGTAAAGCAGAGCAATCTGCTTTCTCCTCTTAGATGGTTGTCAGTGAGCTCCGATGTGGGTTTGTGTCCTAACATTGCCTCTCCTTTCATTCATATAAATATTTAAGATAATTGATTGAAATTATTATTTTTTGCCTAAGCGGATTGAAAACCTTTTTGAAACCTTTTTTTCTCACTTAAGCTCCCATAACCCCCATTTATGACGTTACTAGAAAATGAAGGAGGTAGTTATATCTCACAATTCAGGTGAAATATAGGATTCAAACTTTACAACAAGAGGTTGGTTTTAGAGGTTTTGCTGCCCGGTGGAGTGTTTGTGTGCATGCAGAGTGTTTGTCTTTAAATGCATGTTTGCATGCCAGCCTGTGCTCATTTTTTAATTGTACAACTTTATCTTCTTTTTTTTACAACATTAGTCATGGAGAGACTAATACAATGAATGTACTATAGCTGAAGCTTCAGCTTTATTACAGCTGCAAGCCTAATTATCTGTTAATCAAAGTGAAGTGGCGTTTCTGTCGACGTGTGTCGAGAGTCACGACAGAAATGGATTAAAACTACATTCTGGTGGCTTTGCACAGCAGCAGTAGCTATTGACGGCAGCAAGCAGGAGTTTGAAGACTTGTTTTCATTCAGCCGTTTGCAAAACCACATGCATGACAATATTTCTGCACGTTGCGGCATGTGCAAGAGTCTAATAATGTGGTTAAATTTTAATTTTTATAATTCCAGTGTCGATTAAAAGAAAAAAATCATGGCATTAGAGGAGGGGTTTTTTCTCGGCAGTCAAATCAGAAATTTTGAGATGAACTTCTCATATTTACAAGGAAAAGCCTGGAAATTCTCTTGTCTTGCATGCAAGTCTGTTGCCAGTTTATTTTTTGTTCTCCATTTTGAAGGGGCTCTGTAAAGGTTTGGAGCTTTGTTAGTCACTGCTTTGCTAAAACATATTTATATCTTTGGGTGTTAATGTTACATAACACACTTCTGCAACAGATACTGCACTCTGTTTAATAAATGTAGCAGATACCTGGGGTTTGTTTTTTCTAAACCCTTACATTTAGGGAGTGAGACTGCCAGTTGCATCAGCTTACTTTTTGTTTTTTAAAAGTTTCTGACACACTGACAAGATTAACAAGAAGAAGAAGGAGATTTGACCCCAGCTCAATTGTAGCCCTTCCCGAATTTAATCAATCAATCAATCAATCAAATTTTATTTGTATAGCACATTTCAGCTACAAGGCATTTCAAAGTGCTTTACATCATAAACATAAAATACAAAGTCATGTAACATAGAATAAAATGAAATAAAATAAAATAAAATGAAATAAAAACACGGAATTTAAGCGCCTGTTACCGCCGGACTCCGCCGTCCGTTTAACCACGGGTATTCGCCGGGCCCCGTTGCACACTTAATGAGTGTGTGAGAAGTTTCACTATACTGCTTTCCTTTTGCTTCTGCATTATGCAATTTAATTATACTATCAGATTTTAATCCTTACGAGCTGCAAAAGGGAGTTTATGAATATAAAGTAAGGCCTGTCACATGAAGCATTGCAGCTAATATTACAGCTCCAGTGTAATGTCTTTCATACAATCATTTAAATATTAATTATACAACATCCTTCTTCATTATTGCTACCAGTTTCATAGTGTCAAAGTGAAATTATAGCAGCTGTGTTGTAAAAGGCAGAAAAGCCTCTCTGCTGTGCTGAGGCTGTGCCTCTGGAGCCTTGTCAGGCAAGCAGGTTGACAGTTTAAAATGATAAAGTAAATCATTTTAAACTATAAATCATTTTAAAACTGCAATGTATTTTTTTGGAAATTTTAGTAAACAGATTAAATCCTAAGAAGCGCATAATTGTGAAATGGGAGAAAATGATTCGCTAATTTACAAATCACAATGAGCGTGCCATGCCTTTAAGTTTAACCCCTTTACTCTAGTAACCCTAAGTACAATTCGAAGGCCTCAGAACAAGTAGAACCACGAAGACGATGAATCACAGCATAAAGGGCAGCGAAAAGGTTAAAGGAGGTTAAAAGCAATAGTCCAAACTTCAAAGTCCTCACAGTTCATCATCTGAGAAAGAAAAGAACAAGGCATATCTGCAGACCTATCAAGATGCAGGCATTGTGCATTGAGCAAAGACGTAGCACCGTCTTTATGGAGAAAGAAAGGAAAGACCAGAATAAGTCACAGTTAGAGCTCTATGGAGGTAAGGGTAATGATGCCTTTCCGGTGAACTATAATTGCAGTTCATGTCATAGTTCCTCAGCTACAAGATGCTCCAACCTTACAAGACCCTAAAAATGAATGAATACCCCTTCCTTGTTTGGGTTATCTGCATGCAGACTGATCCGTGCTCCCCGCTGTGTTCTGTCTTGTCCTTTAAAAGGTCCGTTCCCATCTGGCTGCTCTCAAGAGCAGCAGCAGTGTGGCCTCGCCAAACTCATCTGCTTCAACCCCACCCATCATGTCCCGGTCGCACTCCTTCACCGAGCCGCTAACGCCTAGCTTTGAAAATCACCACCCGCACAAAAGCCATGAACCCCACCAACACCGTCATCCTGCTTCCTCCTCATCATCACCATCATTCTTACCATCAACGCCTGCACGCACTGAGCCACAAACCCATCCCCAGTCCCGACCCATGCCCCACGAAAAGGTCCCGTCTGAGGACGGCCCGCCCAGGGTAAGATCGGGCCTCGTATAGAGTGGTGGAGTGTTGCTGGGTGACTTGATTGCAATTTGTATGTTTGTTTCTTTTAATCCAATGAGAGGGCAATTCTGGTCTCAAACATTTTAGTTAGCGACAGTATTTCGTCATCTTATTTATTGAAGAAAAATGGTTTTGACTTTTTTATGGGTCGATTGAGCAGTCCTCAGCAGATGTAGATATTCTTGGAAAGAGGGAGAACATATCTGAATTAGCATTAGCTCAAAGAAAGCTAGCGTACTGACAGAGTTGCTGCTAATCTCAAAACAGAGCAATTTCCTTCTTGTTAGCAGCTAATATCGGCTCTTTCGAATTGATATCATGTGACAGGAAGCTCCTCCTGTTTTTATCGGGTCATGCTAGCTTACTAACCAGCATGACTAACTTCTTAGTTCAAAAGCAAAAGTGAAACGACCGAAGCAACCGAAGTTTAATTCTCGGTTTGAACAGATGACACCTGTAATAAATTCTGTCCTTTTGCAGGAGCCTCTCATGTTTGTTTTTCTTTTAACGTCGCCTTTAAATACGCTACTGATCCTAAAGCTAGCCAAATTGGTGTTTTCTACCTTCAGTAACAACTTCCACTCCAAAGGTTGTTGTGGTCAGTGTGGTTGTCTCTACTTGCTAGCAGTGACAACCATAAAAATCTGTTTGCTCCTAAAAAGGCTAATACCAAGACAAGTTTGGACAGTCCGTTTCACCACTTTCTTTCTGACTATACTTGGCTGCCTGACCACTAAGACATGGTGAAGCTACACGCCATGACGTCTACGTTGCTACGCTGTAGAAAAATGTTCCTATTTCTCCACCAGTGAACCCAGACGGCCAAGTTTAGCCAGAACACTTATTGCTCAGCCCACGAAGACCTAAATCCAGCCTGCAGAGCCAAAATTAGCTCTTCACCCGCAGATATAAAAACCTGTCATGAACAAAATCATCACCCTGCTATGTTCCTGTAGTTAGGATTAGTTAGGATCAGTTATTTCAGCCTTTTGGCTTTAAATGACTCCTTAGTAACATATCAGCATCTCCCACATGTCTGCTTTGACCCTGCTGTTTCCCACTGATCATGCTTTTGAGTGAAGTTTGACGAACGGCTCAGATTATGTGATGAGAACTGGTGTGTGTCGTTTACCGACGAGTGTGTGAAAGATGTATATTTTTGATCAGGGCTCCGCATGACCAGGCTGCTGCTGTTGGATCTCCACAGACTGTGTTCTGCTAATGACGCGTTGATGTGTAAGACGGTCACTGTTTTTATCACAAAAGGTTCCTGTCAGGACAACATCAAGGTCTCCGGTGTTGTCGAGGCGAGACTCGCCTCATCACCATAGCAACGCCCCACAGAGCAGGGACGTGCTCCGAAACGCTGGCAGGTAAACACCAAGAGGTGGAGGATTGTTTTTGTTTTGTTTTTCAGCACTTTTTTTTTTGTTATTCCCTCACATTTTCTTACTCTATTGCATTTCACAAATTAGTTAATAGTGGAAAACACATCAAATAGAAGCCTGGGAATTATTTTTATTGAGCCTTTAGAGTATTATATTATTTGTGGATGTACAATATACTGTATTCTAGTGGGATTGATGTAAAGTAAAAATAAAAACAAATTGACTTAATCCACATTCATATCTAAAACCACTGAACAAGCTTGTAAAGTGATTAAATGCACCGTTTTATACTTTTCTGTATCAAGAAATGAAGCAACATGCCACTTAAAGAGCCTTAGTTCTATGACTAATTCTAGTAATTAGAGACTTATAGGTGCGTTTAAAAGAAAAACCGAATTATCAAAAAAATCTTAGGAAACTTGAATTCTTTTCTTTAGCATTTTTTGTAGTTTTAAGCATCACGCAGCCACAGTGTCTCCCCCGTTGAGGGTCTTCCTCCCCGTGTGGTCGTCTCACGCTGCCTCTCTTGCCTCTGCAGTTCGGCAGAGCCGCGGCTCCTGTGGGAACGCGTGGAGAAACTGGTTCCCAAAGCGAGCGGTAGTAGCGGCAGCGGAGGCTCCAGTTCCTCCAGCAGCTCCAGTAACTCCAGCTCTCAGTGCGACTCTGGAGAGAGGTTCAGGGCCCGCTGTGAGTTCCCACGCACTTTCAACACCAGACACATGGCAGGCCGAAGCGGAGGCCGTAGTTAATCCCGCTGTAGCGAAGAAGCTACACCAAAACCACCCGAGCACATTTTTAAGTTGTAGATGCATTTATTTATTTATCATTCTGACATTACCGCCTCCTCCACCCTCTTCAGCTTCTTCCAAATCGGAGGGCTCGCCCCTCCAGCGACCAGAGAATGCTGGGAAAAAGCCAGAGGAGAGGAGGGACTTGGTCAGACCGAACAAACCAGCGGTGAGATCAGAACCAGAACCATGTAGCGCTCTAGCTGCTGCCTTAGAACTAGAACCTGGAGCTGTGGGGGTTTGTTTGACATCTGAAGTGTGTGTGTAGTTTTTTGGGGGTTTTTTCTTCCTGCTCTCCATCCTTGAGCGATCCAATCAGATGTTAGTTGTTGGACCGAGCTGCTTTGCTCCGCTTCTTGTTTAACTCCTTTCCCCGCCGGACTCTCTTGGCTGCCATTTTAACCCACGCTTTCTGTAACATTGATAAAATGAATCACCTTTTCCATCTTTACAGCTCTTTGTTATGGTTTAATCATTCAAATTAACCCACTAACCTTCCCTCCAGCAGCTCGGAGAGCATCAGCTGTACGGTCATTTCTCTCCTCGCATCTGTTTGGCTTCTCATTGGCTGGTTTTTCCTCTATAACTATTTCCTCTCCAGCAGCTTTCTGTTTCCTGCTTCACTTAAAGACAATCAATAATACGACATGCTGTCATCTCTGCTAACAACCGGCGTCAAAATGGGGCAAAACTCGCATAAACAAACAGAAAATCCGTTGAAGTGAAGAACTTTCCCACCTTCCTGATCTTGCAGGACCTGACTGCTCTGGCCAAGGAGCTGCGTGCGGTGGACGATGTCCGTCCTCAGAACAAGGTGACGGATTATTCGTCCTCCAGCGAAGACTCGGACACCACCGACGAAGACGACGACGAAGAGGTGGACCAGGAGGCGGGCGAAGAGTCGACGTCTGGCCCGGAGGACTCCAAAGCTGTGTATGTACCCACAGACCGAACAAACCAGCCTAAAAAGCAGCAGCGCTTCATGCTGCCTTCTCTCCCCGCAGCTCTTCCAAGCTGAGCAACGGCGAGACGGAGTCGGTGAAAACCATGATAGTCCACGACGAGGGCGAGAACGAAGCAGGAACAACTCGGTGCAAAGACAGCACGCTGGTTGTCAGACAGGTACCGGCCGAGAGAGGAGGGAAAAGAAAGAAAACTGAAACATTTATTTACTGCACGCCTCCTGTTTCCACCGTCATGCTGTTTTTTTTTTATTCATATCCCCAGTGTCCTTTCATCTTGTTTGTATGTTCTTGATTATTTTCTGTTCCTGCATATTTTGCAGTTGTGATGACAGTAAAAGCCTAACATTTAAAGCCAGTTACAGATTTTTTATTTTTATTTAAAATGAAACTAACAAAAAGTCTTGTAACAAAACTAAATTCTTTATGTAATATAGGTAAAGCTGACATTACCTTTTCAAGGGATGTAAACATCTCTTAAACATTTTTCACATTTCTTCATGTTCCAACCACAAATTGTAGGTTTTTCTTTCTTCTTTTTAATTTAAATAAACATCTTAAACTGTGGCATTAATGTGTTTTCAGTTCAAGGTCAAGACAATGATGTTCCTACCAGTTTTGACCAACTAGAGCCTCCATTTTTATTGCGTTTTTCTTTTTAAATGCCAGTCAGATTGAAATAAAATCTTGAACTTCAAGTTTCACGTTTTGCCACAAATTCTCAAGTGGGTTGCGGTCTGGACTTTAACTGGACCATTCCAGCATGAGCTCTGATTTAAGCTACCGTATTGTCTGGAGTTGCATCAATAACCGTATTCATGCGTGATTTTTCATTTAATTTTTTATTAAATGGAACCACCACAACAGCGAAATTGTCTTTTTTTTACATCAGGAGAGTGTTGACAAAGATTTACCCACATTTGTAATGAAAACGCAGCTTCTAAGGTCTGTGGTTGTAACATGACATGTGAAAAAGTTCAACTTACCATTTTCATGCACCGTAAATGTCAATCCGTCAACCCGAAGACGACTGCTGTAGTTTTAAATAGTTCAAAGGAAGAGCAGAGATAACTTCAGAGTCTAACCCAATAACAAGCTACTAACCAGAGTTTTTCTTTTCACCTGTAGATTAGCCACTGTAGCTTGCCCTTCGCTCCAGCTAACACGTTCCCGTTCTCTGAGCTCATCAGGAACACGCATAGACCCACAGTTGTCTACCCCTCTTTCTACTTCCAGAGCGCAGGTGACAACAGAAAGCGCGCGGCCCCTGCGTCGGGCCAAACGCAGACCCTTAGCCTGCTCGCGGGCTTCCCTCCGAGCCCTGGCTCGGCGCCGGCGCAGGGACTCATCCTCCACACCCCCAGCCCCTCACACCAACACCACCACCACCATCACCACCACCACCATCACCCCACGCAGCACCCTGACCGGAACGGCTTTGCCGGCCGCATCCATCACCTCCCAGACCTGATCCAGCAGAGCCACCACTCCTCCCCCTCCTCCTCTGCATCCAGCTCCCCTTCTTCTTCCAGCCTTGCCAGTCCCTCCACCATGTCCCCCCAGAGCCCGCTGGAGAAGCTCGGCATTCTGGCAGAGGTACGTCACCCGGCCCCGGCGCCAGCAGAGCCGGGCAGGCAGCGGCGCAGTCCAGACACGAATGGCTTGTTGGGCCTCCTGGTGAAGATGTGTGAAAAGCCTAAATTTGGCTTTTACTGCAGCTGCATAATCTGACACAGACAAATTTAGAAAAAAAACAAACAACTACTTTAATATCAGTACTTTAACTCATTTGTGGATAAAAAAGATGATTTTAAGCAATAATTATTGGCACATTTATTGATACTCCTGCTGTCTTTTACAAATCCACCTGGAGTGTTTGCTGTGAGTTTCCGTCTTAGAGTTTTATTTATTTTTGCTCTAGAATCACTGCTGAATAACTAGTATGTTTGTAAAATGCTCCTTTATCTTCCACCTACATTCAAAATTCAGTTCGCTTCAAAATTCAAAACTACTTTATTGATCCCAAAGGGAAATTAAATGTTGTTGGGCCTCGAAGAGTTGTTGGATCTCCTGTAGCAGTCTGTATTCCAGCGAATTTGAAGAAGCCTCTGACGGAAGACACTTTGTTTTTCTATGACATCCAGCTGGTCAGACAGTAAAATTCTCTTGATTTTATATAAACTCCTTCTTTGTCAAGACGTGATCATGTCACATCCGCTCTAAAAGTAAACAGTAGTTATCGGATTACCAATTAGAAGTTACTAAAAATTATGATCGGCTTTATAAACTATAGAACAGCTTAGTGTACATTGACTGTTTTCCCCAATAACTGTCACTCATTGATGAGTTTGCTAGATTTGACATCCTTTCCCACCAAATAAACGTGGACAAAGATTAAAGTTTGGATTCGTGCTGCTGGATTCATTTTCAGACATATTCACCAGGAGGCCAACATGTTCGGACTTTTTAGATTGTAAACAGAGCGAGAAAAACTAATAATTACAGAGTATTTATCAGAACAGTGCCCTCTACTGGCCACTACTTGAGCACTCCTCTGGGGGAAATTTGGGAATAGGATTAAATGCTGCTTTTTTTTTTTAAAGATCTGTCGTCAATGGATTATTGATTACAGTTCCTCCTGAGACAGTGTGTGTGCTTTTGATGGAAATATGTCCAGGAACTTCTACTGTGTGTCTCATCATCTTTCTTAATGTCGCCTGTTTTCAGCAAACAGGCTTCGCTCTTATATTCCCCAGACAGTAGCTCATAGCACACAGGCCAGTAAACAGTACAACGGCAAGTATGCTTTCAATCCACGAAAAAAAAAAAACCTACATTTGTTTCCCTTTTGTGTTTTTCACTTAGTCGACCACATTCATATGGGTTTTTTTTCCTCCCTTTTTTTACCTTTTATTGTTTTATTTTTGTACCCCTGGATTGCATCGCCCATTATGTTTGCATGCAACATACAGAAACGCGAGTCATGTTAGCTAGTCTTCATGAATGCAGTATTACTTTTGGTCCTTTAAAAAACTTTCAACATATTCACGATTAATCAGTGATTGATCATTTTCAATACCTCCTTTTCCCTGAATAGAGCCAGTCGAGTAACAACATGCAGAAACACAAGTCCTCTTCGTCTTTCACTCCGTTCATCGACCCGCGCCTCCTCCAAGTGTCTCCGTCGACCGGCAGCGCCCTCAACAATGTCGGTAGGTGTCCGGATCACTTTCACACGGCGCGCTGGTTGAAAACCGGTTTAAACAAACTGGTTTCCTCCGTCGCTTAGTGGGGAAGCGACGGAGGAAACCATCGCTCAGGAGGTAATTATCTAAACACAAAATGCTACCAAGTATTTTTGATCTGGTTTCTAGTGCAAATAAAACAAAACTAACTTTGCATGTAACTTTTCAGGAGGATGTAGAGGCTTGTTTTAAGTAAATAATTCCTTAATAAAAAGTCCTACTTTCATTGGCAGATATAACAAGATCTTTTCCCCATGTTATAAGTGAAATAATCGGCCGATGGAATTAGGACTTTTTTGTCAATATTAAGGAATTATTTACTCAAAACAAGCCTCTATATCTTGCTGAAAAGTTTCTTTTAAGTTAATTTGTCTTATTTCAAGTGTACTGAGATATTTGCACGAGAAAGTAGATGAAAAATACTTGGTAAGATTTAGTGTTTTTGCAGTGATGTTGGACCGTGGATACGATCTGCTACAGACTGACATAAGCCACCTCTGTTTAACCTTAAAAAAATCTTCTATTCGTGTCTAAAATAAGGCCTTAAAATGTCTGAAATTCTTTTTTAAAAATGTAAGGTGGCTTTAAAAAGTGTTAATCATAAGTTTTAAATGTCAGGCCAGGAGTATTTAACTTTTTTTTTTGTCTCCTGGACTTTGCTGTCAGACAAAAACTTGAGTTGCACAGAAACATCTTCATTGTGTTTTTTTGAGGCTACCGGTAACTAGCTGCTAAAATATCCTGGCTAGTCAGCTAGCTCTTTTACTTCTGCCATGGCCAGACAGTGTTCAGTTTCACTCCCTCACAAGGTTAGGAGCAAAACGAATAAATGATGCCTGGTACTATGGAAGAGAAGCTAAAGCCGGGTTAACAGTTTTTGCTATATTTCATACTAAGGCAGCAAGTTCCCCCAACAATCATTGATATTTGATATTTATAGTTTTTTGTCTTAAATTTTATTAATTAATTACATTTTACGTGCTCAAACCTGCAGACACCAGATTTTAAAATGTTGCCATTGTAATGTATTAAGGGTTCTGCTGGGGAAAACCTTTATTTTGCTCCGTTAAAGAGAAATGTGCCTTCAAAAATGGATTTAAAGCAATATGCACACATACAATGCACGTTACTTCAAAGTCTGATGAGCGTCAGGGAAGATTTTGATCCCCGAGGTTCGTCCCTCTGCTTTAGTTTTATATGAGGTCACACAGAGAGTTTCCTCTGTTCTTTGATCAAACAGATCCTCCTTCATTTAGTTTCTGACCAGTCAGCCTCTCTCCTGAGTTTCTCGCCGCATCCAGCTGCACGTATGATCTCCGGTTGGGAACCAAAATCAGAACCAGACGGTTTGAACTCCAAAGGTTAGAAGCTGAGCGTGTGAAACCTTCCCAGGAATAATCCGAACAGTCTCGGCTTGGTAATTTGGACTCCGCCGAGTTCATTGGGGTTAAAATCCACCCCAGTTTACAAACAAAACACTCTTATCGCAGCAGCCCTCATGTTTCCATCTCCATCATGCTGCTGTAATCAGGGCCAACTATGCTGTGTCCTCTAATGCGGCTGGTGACCAGCCAGTGACCTCTGCTGTACGTTGAGTTAATTGTTCAGATCTCTAAACATTTCTAGAAAGCAGCGGTGGAACAAGGGTTGATCCTGTCTGTAATCACTGAAGGCACGCTCAGCATGCTCTGTATTGAACTCATAATCCTCTGATCATATCAGTTTTCCAGATGCTGTTTTACGAGAACGTTTTCCTTTAGTTGCCTTTAGTTCACCGTATGGCGAGGGTGTCCAAGGATGGAGTTTCAAAAGAAAAATGATCTCGCAAAAGTAAATGTCAGTACCTTTCAAAAGCAAAATGCATATCTTCTAAAAGTGGAACACAAAGTATTCATCAAACATCATGTGGTTTTTACTCAACAGCAGATTTTGCTGCACCCATTTGGTAAACTCGGCTAAATAAAGCAAGATGTTTTTCGAAGAACAAGTGACCGATATCTTGTCATGCTGACTGCGAATCCATAAAAAGTCTTAAATTTGTGTACCTAAACATAAAGCCTTCAAATTCATTGTAAAACACTAAATTGTTCATCTTAAACTTTGCTGTGGCAGGACTGATTAATGAACTACATATATTCTTTGTAGTTTTCTGTTTTCTTGTATTGTTATGTGAAACTTTTGAGCCGAGCGCTGATATTTCCAGTGCATTCTGTGTCTGTGCTGCTACCAGTATCTTTGCAAGACAGCTAAACGAGGGTTCACTCTACATCAATTGGCAGCATCTTTTCTACATAAATCACTTCTTTGTTTTATTTGAAAAATTGGTTTTATTTATAATTGTCCAGGTGAAAGGGAAAAAATAGAAATACTTTATTTTAAACGAAAGTAGCGAAAAAGTAATAATTTTTGAAAATTCTGTGGCCCTCAGTTACTTTCCACTTGAAGAAAACGCTTTTGTAACCGATCCTCGCCGCTTCTGGTGAATTCCTTCACCGTCGTACCTGAGCCCTACCCTTTGACCTTTCAGGCTACCCGAACGACGCCCGGCTGGCGGAGGCGCTCAGGGCCGACCCGTCCCGGAAAGGCTCCGTCGTCAACGTCAACCCGGTCAACACCCGCCCCCAGAGCGACACGCCGGAGATCCGCAAGTACAAGAAGAGGTTCAACTCTGAGATCCTGTGTGCTGCACTTTGGGGTAAAGGTCGTCCGTTTGGGATGGGGTTTGAGTTTCCTGTTGGTTCTGTAGAAGAGAGGAACGTTGTGAGTTAAAAAATGCAGAAATCATGTTTGCATCTTCACCACAGGGTGTCAGCAACGCCCTGCTGGGAAGAGCTGCTGTGTTTCTCACGTGGAGAGTCCAGCAATCGCTGCTGTTGCTTGGCAACAATTCACTGTCATTACAGATTTACAAAAATGACAGTGAGGTCATTTTGGATCATTTTCAATTTTAGAAGAATAAAAAAACAAAAATGTTCTGTACTTTTCAAGAACATCCATAAGCCTTGAACTCTTATTCATTCACCAACAAACTTAAATGTATTTTATCACAGTTTGGAGGAAAAATGATGTACGGTATTCGCATCTTATCACAAAAACATTCTAAATGGTGTGTTGTCCATTTTGTCAACTAGTAGTTGTACATTCCACCCATCTGAGCAGCAAAAAGAAAGTCATTGGTGACGCAGTAAAAATGTGAACGAGCCGTAACCACCCTGAACACACCGCTGTGAAACATGGTGGTGGCAGCATCATGCTGTGTGGATGCTTTACCTCACCGAATTGTAACCCACTTCAGTATTTATACCAAGACCAAAATACTGATTTATTTTGCTAAAACCTGGCAGAGATGTGCCACTGAAGGCATTATCAGAGATAAATCTACACCTTTCAGATTTTTATTTAACAAAAAAAAAAAAAAAAGAATAAACAATGTGGAAAAGTCGCCTTTATGTTGGTCTGTCACCTAAAACCAGACTAACATGACAGATTCTTTTTGCTCATAAAGCACAATGTCTGTATTGCGACCCTGCTGTTGAAGCCTGCAAGTTCACAAAACCTGCATCAACGTTTGGTTCGGTGCCACACCTGTGATTCAGTGCAGGATATTCTCCTTGACGTTCGTTTCCGTCTGCGTGTTCCAGGCGTGAACCTGCTGGTGGGAACAGAGAGCGGCCTGATGCTGCTGGATCGCAGCGGTCAGGGGAAAGTTTACCCTCTGATCAACCGGCGGCGCTTCCAGCAGATGGACGTCCTGGAGGGACTCAACGTCCTCGTCACTATATCAGGTGAACGTCCTTCACAGAAGGTACCGAAAAAAGAGGAAAGGTTTTGCATTTCAGGCGGCAAAGTCTGTGCAGGTATCCACACACACTTAAGTAGTCTAAAATTCACGAATGTAAAATTAAAGCCTTGAAACGTCTCGCATTCGTTGCTCTATAATATAAGACAAAATTTCAGACTATTCTTAAATATCATGTTTTTAAGAATGGTGTATTCTTAAATACTATTCAAGATCATGTATTTTGTTCCCTTTTATTTTTCATTTTCCTGGGAAGGTTTGTGTCTTAGGCTGCTGTCTAATCGCTGCAGGCTCGCTTTTTTTGAGTCCATTTCTCACTGCAAATTTTATCTGCAGTTTACTGGATGAACTTTGTCCATTTCTGTCAACATAGGTCTTCAGTTAGCGGTCCTTAAAAGTCATAAATTTGAGTCGGTGAAACTGGCAGAAACCCTGGGTTAAGTTGAAGACCAGGACAACGACACAGACTGATGCTTGCAGCCTGAAAATGCAGAGAAGCTATAATTGACTTAGAGACATAAAACTAGTTTCACTTCCTTCTCTCCGTCTTCTGTTGTCCAGTCTGCTTCTCTCTTTGAACTATTTTCCCACACCGTAGCACACGCTCCTGCAAGTGCGAGCAAAACGTGCAGCATTCTGTGTTCCTTCATGGCAAAAGGAAACAAAGCGTTCGCAGATGAAACAGATGGCCGTGAGTTTCCGGCCAATTTAAGCCCAATTTTCTCAGACTGAAAGTGCATCCGCATCCCTACTTCTCCTCTTTCTCAACAGCCCACACGCGGTGTCACAACATACATTTTGAGCTCAGCGGATGTTGCGTGAGGAGCATGTTGTGTGCGTATACGCTTCGCGATTCTGACACACGACCGAGCTTTTCCATGATGGAAGGAAACACGGCAGGGTTGCACACACACGTCCATGTCCTCCTGTGAAACGCGTTTGCTTTTCCGACATGTAAAAATAATTTACGCGTCACGGTTGGTTCTCGGCTCTTCGGAACGTGTGAAATAAGAGTTAGACCACATCCTGACGAACTGATGCAAGAAGATTGCCAGGAGACAACGTAAATAAAGGCCATACAATTTAAGGGAACGGGATTTAATGCAACTTGGACGTTTCTGATCACGAAAATCAGATGTTCTGTAATTCTGCAACGTCACCAGGACATTCAGAAATTAAAAGAGAGGCATATGGCGTCTTCCGAGTGTCCAAAAGACACGGCGAAACAACAAAAATATTTCCATTTCACATATTTTTGAGTCATGGAGATATAATGTCATGCTAGACAGTCACACATTAAAATGCTTTGACCATCCAACCTGCAAGCCAGGAAATGTCTCTTCACTCAACTTTCTGAGTTGCAGGACCTTGATGACAAAGATCCTAACAACTTCTGTGAACAGCTGAAGTCGCCAAATACGTTTTTGGAAAGCAGAATTTTAATGCATGACACTGAAACAACACAGCCCAGCAAAAACTGCACCAAACTTGTCCTGTGCAGTTGCAGATGTTGCATACATTGATTTTGTGCCGACAAATGTGGTTCGCTGTATTTTGCAGCTGTGATGGCAGAGCAGTTTTGCAACCGTTTATGCTCCTTTTAAACACTTGTTGCTACCCTGAACAAAATCGTCCAAGGATATAAAACTGGCAACCTGCCTGAATACCTGCTGCCTCTCTAGCTTTATTCTAAGCAATTTGACGTTTCGAGAATAAATTTGCTCACTGGAAACGAGCCAATTTGAAAAAAACAAAAACTCATTTTTGAATAGGAAGTTTTGGCACCAGGATGAGGCGGCTATTTGACTGAATCAAAATGAGAGTATTTTTGCAGAACTGCAATGGAAATGCTTTGTCAGAGGTTCCCATAACGTTACAATCCCATGGAAATTAAAGCAAACTTAATGATCTCAATCAGGTTTGTAACAGAAGCAAACTTCATCTGATTTTTAGCTAAAGTGAAAACACAGCGTGTTGTCGGCGGATATGTTTACACTGTTGATGTGTTTTATGTACAGAAAGACTGACATTTTACAGAATGGGAAGATGAAGGGGAAAACAGTCGATCTTCAGTTTTTGATCAGTTCATCTCAACCGATTTCTTTGCTGTACTGATTTCACACACATTGATACTCTGACGTCAACACACATCATGCGTTATAGATGCTTAGATTACAGTAATGAAAACCTTTTCTTCCTTCCTCCATTCTTGCTCCATGCCAGGTAAAAAGAACAAGCTGCGTGTCTACTACCTGTCCTGGCTGAGGAACAAGATCCTTCACAACGACCCTGAGGTGGAGAAGAAACAGGGCTGGACCACCGTGGGGGATCTGGAAGGCTGTGTTCACTACAAAGTCGGTACGTGAGATTATATGCGGAATGTTAAGAATGTCCTCTCTAGGAGTGGCCGTAAAATATTTTCTTCTCCATAGGGATTATATGGTTTTCCCTCTGTGGCTTAGTTTGAGCCAAAGATCATTTCAGATGCTTTAAGTTGCATTAAGTTCACTTGTTTAGTGTTTAAGGGACGCACACGCTGCCAGGCCCTGGTTAACGCTCGTTGATGCACAAGATTAGGTTAAGATTCCTAATTTGTGAATTGCGAACATGTCACCAACACATTTTTAGATACACAGTGATCTAAAACACTGACAAATTATTAGTGACGTTTCATCCTCACCTTATGAAATACTGTGTTGGTAGCTGACGTTAATCTGACCATCTGTGGGTTCAATCGGAGACTCCAGCTTTATAAACTCACCCGATGATACAGAGCGGGTTTATGTGTCCGAGACGGGCATGTCACCGATAAATAACAGGAGGGAAAACCTCGATTAGGAAATTTTATGTCAGTGGCAACCGAGAGGGCATGCAGCCAATTCAGTCCTGTCTAAAATGCAGAATGTCCTTGGTGATTTTAGTGCCACTGAGCACTTCCTGTTGGAAACTCCACTCTCTCTGCTGGAGCTGTCGACAAATACATTTCCCATCAGAGACCTTGAGTTGATGCCAGTTTATGCATTTCTTGAATTAACACGTGGAAAGAAGGGGACTATTTATTGGTTATTTCACAACACACAAAGTATTAAGTATTCTTCATTTCTCCTAAATAGTTTACTGAGAGGTTTGATATATTAAAAGTGATTGTTAGCTAAAATCTCACTTAAATGAGCGCAGGCGGCATCAGTGCAGATTTTTCAGGAGCAGATTTATCTTTTTTGTCCAGTGTCAGAGTCAGGAAGACGTGGAAACTCAGGTTTTACAAACTGAATACCTTTGAGGATTTGCCGCCAACATGCTAATAGCAGAGCTAACATCTCGCTTAGCCCTTAAGCTAACTTTGAAAACCTTCAAATAGCTTCAAAATGTTGAATACTAAAGGACTGTTATGTAAACTTTCAGTTGATTGCATTCAAGCATCATGAAAGAAGAAACAATGCATTAAAAACAGTGATTGCATGTGAACTACAGCCGAGTTAGTTTCACAAGATTATGAATCTTCTGAGCAGCTTTAACCAAGCAACATATTGTCCTTTTGCTTCTTGGTGTCGACCTGCTGGTTCATCTCAATGTTTATTTTCCCAGTAAAATACGAGAGGATCAAGTTCTTGGTTCTGGCTCTGAAGAACTCGGTGGAGGTCTACGCCTGGGCGCCCAAACCCTACCACAAGTTCATGGCCTTCAAGGTACAGAACCGATTGGGACAGCTACCGCTAACAGCTGAGCCGCTAGTTTGTTTGTCTGAACTCCAGTTATTGCCTTCAACAGTCTTTCGGTGACCTGGTGCACAAGCCCCTGCTGGTTGATCTCACTGTGGAGGAAGGGCAAAGGTTAAAGGTCATCTACGGCTCCTGCTCAGGCTTCCACGCCGTCGACGTCGACTCCGGTGCGGTCTATGACATCTACCTGCCAACCCACGTAAGAAACACTGTGCTGTTTCTCACTCCTTTGCTTAACGCTGGAATGTAAAGTTACTGAGACCGGAGGTCAAAGGCCGACATCTCCTGATTTGTGTGCCTTCAGATCCAGAACAATATTCAGTCTCACGCCATCATCATCCTCCCCAACACCGACGGCATCGAGCTGCTGGTGTGCTACGAGGACGAGGGGGTTTACGTCAACACCTACGGGCGCATCACCAAGGACGTGGTGCTGCAGTGGGGGGAAATGCCCACCTCAGTGGGTGAGTCACTATGGAAACGACTCCCAAACAGTGGCGGGAGCGCCTCCGCCAAGGCGCTGATAACTGAGCTAGCTTTTTATTCAACACTCGAGCCTGTTTGCCAACTTTGAAAACATTCCGCTGAATTAAATTGTAAAGCATGAATTTATTTGTCTGTTTAGTAAACTTTCAGTTAAAGTTCGACGTCTGTGTCGAAGTTTTGGTCATCGACTGATGAGAATGCTTCGAGTAGCTAGACGTTTAAATTCATGCTTATTTTGAAGTGGGTGAAGACTCACCCTCCACCCACCACGCGGTGCAACAAATGATGTTTATTATTATTGTTTTGTACCTAGAATGCATCCCTGTAGATCCACACCCTGTCCTTGAGTAAACAGTTTTACTCGTGTCCATTGTGCTTTCTGACCAAATCCCTGCTGCGGTCAGTTTGGCAACAGAGTTATTAAATCTCAACAACTATAAAACTAGATTAAGCTATAAAAGTAAGACCACTTGCTAAAGCGCAGCCATATAAAAACAAAGTTGAACCTGTAACGTGTGTTGCGACACATGTTGTATCATTGACACATGGGTATTTTTGTTGGTTGTACTTAGCAGCTTAGCAATAGCTTCTGCTAAATACCGTGTTTGTGTAACTAATACTTCAGGGTTGGCGCAACTGACTGTTTTTAGTTGCCTGCTAATGCTACACAACAAACAAGCATGTATGTAGATTTAGCTACATTTTTATCTACCTGCTTCAGTTTTTAGCTGTTGGTACCATTGAGTACGTGTTCACTTTAAGCCTATACTCCTAGTGACTTTAGTGCATTGACTTGTAAATCTCTCCTCAGCCTACATTCGCTCCAACCAGATCATGGGCTGGGGCGAGAAGGCCATAGAGATCCGCTCAGTGGAGACCGGTCACCTGGACGGAGTCTTTATGCATAAGAGAGCCCAGAGACTCAAGTTCCTCTGTGAAAGAAATGATAAGGTGAGAGCGAATGGTGGAAAAGTGCAAGAAAAGAAATACAAAACGTCATATCCTACAAAACCTTTTCGCCTTTTGTTTCATTACAAGGCGTTGTGTTGAGGTGTTATGTGATAAACTGCAACACAGTTGATGTTGATTGGAAAGTTGAAGGAAAATGCTTCGCTCATGTTTTACAAATACAGATTTTAAAGCTCATAGCTGAGCCTCCATTTGCAAAATTAATTATTGCAATGATTGATATCATGTTTTATACCATTTAAAGTAATATACGGCATAATAATTCAAGATTGCCTCTAAAAGACAAATAAACTTTAATTGTACACATGCTTAACACTGGAATTGGAAGATAATTCAATCGCAAATGAAACACAGCAACCAAAAACATTAAAAACACATCCAACCAAAACCATGAATAAAAGTCTCTGTAAGCAAAATTACCCTTCAAAAAATGATCAATCATGAGAATGGAAATTATCAAGCTCATTTTAACTTAATTGCCTGAGTTGGACTGGGATTAAATTACACATAAGTGAATTTTACGTTGGAGGCTTCAGAGTAAGAAGGGGCTGAATTGAAATGGCCACAACATCTTTCAGATTTTTACTTGTCAAGACAATCAGAAGTATGAATTATCTGCCCTCTGTTTCACAATCATGCACTACTTTGTGTTGCTCTATCAAATAAAATCCCAATTTGAAATTTGTGGTTGTAAAATGACCAAATGCAAGGAAGTTAATGAGGTTTGAGTGGCGGATGTGAATGGGTCCGATTCCAGATTGCATCACATTTCCTTGCTTTGGCTGCATGGCTGTGCTGACATGACTGCAGGACGTTCCAGAGTTGCACCGAAACCTGCTCTCTGAAACCGTCTGCTGCAGAAATGGGCTCCACATTTCAACCTGCGGTAAAAAAAACAACAAAAATCACAGAGAGAAGTCGCACACAAATACTGATATTGAACCCGTTCTGCAGAGGATGGCACGTGTGAGCTGTGAAACTGAAATGATTTTCTACATTTTCCTCCAGTGTTGGCTCAGCTGCGTCTGAATTGCCCAAGTTTCTCTTCTCTCTTTTCTGAATTTACTTCCCTTTTGTCCAGAGAAAAAAGCCTAATGAAAATTAGACCTTGGATTTGTTTTTGGTCTGTTTTTTTTTTTGTTTTGTTTTGTTTTTTTTCCCCCTCTTTGTGCACCCCAAGTTTTGACAAGCTACGAGGGAAATGACACTTGAACTTAGGGGAATTATTTCTTTCAGGAAACATGTGGGTAATTGGTCAAACAAAAGCCCCAGATAAAATTCCCACCGTTTCATGTTTCCTGTCTAGGTGTTCTTCGCCTCCGTTCGGCCCGGCGGCTCCAGCCAGGTCTACTTCATGACTCTGGGCCGAAGCAACCTTCTCAGCTGGTAGAGGTCCACGCCCTGCCCTCCTGTTAGTTCTCCTCCTCCTCCTCGTCCTTCGCATCGTCCCCCCCTCACACCTCGCTAACACTGGATCTCAGAACCCACCTACCGTGTTTCTGTCGACGCTCGGACAACGAGAAACAGCCGCCGGCTCGAGACCCCATCAGCGCGGTCCACGGCGTTGACCTCACCCCGTTTCTTCTGCCGGGGGGGGCGGGGCCTCGACCTGGCGACGCGGCGACGACCCCGAGAAACAAAAAGGTCGCCCGCTTTCCTCCGAAATACCGGAAGTGACGACTTGCTTCCAGAAGTAAAACCAATAGCTTACATGTTCAAGGAGGTAGAAATTAAAACAAATGTGAATTTAATAAAAGAGGACAGACGTGTGTTTTTCCTCTCAGCCTGTCTCGGTGCTCGTCACGTTACGACGGGGTCGACGTTGAACTCCCGCTTTGTTTCCGTGCTCTCGAGTCGGTTCAGTAACATCGACGTCGTTTAAACCAGGAGCTCGGCGAACGCTACTCTCTCTTCTACTGCTACTACTGTCCGCAGCTCTGCCTCTCGGAAGGGAGTTCGTCTTATTTACGTGACGGCGGTGTGTGTATACATGCAGGTCTTGGGTGGGATCAGGTGTTTTTAACAGGGTGTGTGATGATGTTGCTTTAAAGAAAAAAAAACAGGATGACGGAGAGAGAAAGAACCAGTCAGGCAGGCGGGTTTCAAATTAGTATTTTCTGAATTCTTCTAGAGAGGTGTGACAGAGTGGAGTCAAACGCGTCTTTAAGCTTTTATTTTACAGCCTGAACTCCACGTGGGAAACTTGAACTGCTGTGAATAGCTATACCACGAGTAACTTTGACAAATAAAATGAAAAGCGGTGGGGAGTTTATGAACTGACGAGGTCAGAGGGACGTTCAGCATGTGTGTGCCAGGATGTGTTGTCGGCGAGTTGAGTTTCCACGGCAGCGGAGAGGATTCAGCAGGTTTCGTTTGCAGGAGGCGGACTTCGATCTTCCAATCCCTACACCCCCTTTCTTCGGCTCGCTCCACCTTCCATCGATTCTTATTATTATTTATGTGTACGCCATGCACTCAGTGTCCAGAATGTAGAGAGACTTCTTACTGTGTGGTGGTCCAAGGCATGAGATGATGTTTCGCTTCTTTGTCACAAGTGGTCGATTCTAGGTGTTTGGATTTCAAGTTTTAAGTGAATAAAAGCTGCAGCGGCAGCAGCAGAGCCTCGGGGTCAGGTATGGAGATGCCTTTGTTTTCCCAAACCATGGCGACACTCCCGGACCCCCTGTCCCGGTGTTTCGGAGCGTCTCCTGGTGTCCTGAGAACCCTGCCTGCTTTCACGTGAGGACTGAAACTTTTGTCGTTCTCAAACTAACACTTTGGACTTCAGTTGTGCCGTGATGACGTGTCCCCAACCTGGCAACGCGGAGCAGAGCTGCTTCTTTTCCTCCTCATTTCAACAACACTCGATGTTTTCTGTGCGTTCGCATCACCACGAATCAGAACATCATCCAAATTTGTAGCCGTTTTCATAACCCCGATAAGCAGAGCAATGTTTCAAGGTTTCCATTTCTTTAATTTTGGATCATTGCTGCAAATGAAAACCTAAAACCAGCCAACTGATTACGCGGCTCCCCAAATGTTTCCATTGACATTAAAATTGTACAAATTGGCATTAAGAAATGAGCTGAAAAGGTTTTTGCACTAGGATCAAATTGTTTCCCCTCCTGCCTGCTGGCTGTATTGAAATTAGTGTAAGTTGAAAAAGGGCAACGCCATCACTTATTTTGATCCTACTGATGGAAAACACAAAGAAGCCAACAGGAAGTGGTTGGAGGACGATGTTTTTTTGTTGACTCTTGCTCTTGTGATTTTAATTGCGCTTCTTATTCAATGGAAACGCAGCAATGGCAAAATTGTCTTCATTTGACATTAGCAGAATATATCAGCAAAGTTTTGTAACGGAAACACAGCTGCTGAATATGAAAACTTCTCACTGGACCTCAAGCAAATTAGATTCTGTTGCCTTTCCACTTTTCCACCAGACCCTTAAGACCTTGGTTTCCAAATGAAATGCAAAACTTAATGCCATCCGAGAAGCGGACTTTGTCAGACCAGTTCTTTTTCTCACTAATCCAGATAAGGCACTTCTGTCTCAGAAGTCACGTCCAAGTCTGCTCCTCCTTAATCATGCTTTTTGTCCGTTTTGTTTCCTAACACACATTTCCAGTCTGTTGTTATCCTTGGATGAATCTTATTTAACCTCTTTGCATATTTCCTACGTGGATGTGTCAATAAAAAAGAAAGGTCCCTTTTACTGAGAGGCTGAGTTCTGGGTTTTCATTGACTGCAAGGCCCCACCATCAAAATTCCTGAATTAATCTGATTCGATCAACATACAAGTTGAGCTGTTCTCTATAAATGCTGAATTAAACGAATATTCTGATCAGTGGAGATGCTCTTCTTTTCTTTCACCCTAAACCTGCTTAGATTTCAGATGTTGATCTCCTTCATCGGGTCCTGCTGGACGTTCCTCCATTTCCACAGACTTTTTTAGTTTCTTATTACTGGTGCACAGTTCTGTTAAAAAAAAAAAAAAACGGGAGGACCGAAGAGAATCCCATTTGTGCTCTGACTTCATGTCCAAACATTTTTTCATCAGGATACGAACAAGATTCTCTTGCGTGTGTTTCCCCTCTCCACTCCTGACAACAATTACACACACACACACACTCACGCGCGCCTACAGGCTCTTGTCAGTCACGTAGCTCATGTCCCAAACCCTTTGCTCCAAAAGTTAACGGAGACGCTGTTCGATCCCCAATGCTGTTGTCTGGCGTCTGCAGTGGTATCCGCCATGTTTGCTTTACTGCATTAAAGGCCATCGGTGTGGCTGACTCTGTGAGCCACACACACTTTGTGGATGACTTTGTGAAAATAATGTGACTATTATGACTATTGATAATGGGTTAAATAAAAGGCGAACGATGTGATTCGGGGGAAGCAAAAGCAGTCCGCCTACAGGTTGAAGTTGGAACAAGTGCCAAGAGGGCAGCATTTAAAGCGTGTGAAACTATTGTTATTGAAAACCACTTCTTGGATATTCTTTTTAAAAATTCAAACACACACACAAAAAAAACACAAAACAAAAAAAAAGTCACTTGAAGCATTGTGTATTCTTAAGTTTTAGAGGTAGTAAAGAAACTTACTAGTTTTTTGTTGTTTCTGTAAGTCTATGTACACGTAAATATGCGACTGCGGTGGTTGAATATTATTGCACTCACCCTAGGTGGGAAAAAAAATATGTTTACAGAGGCAATGTTTCGTTACACTAATGTGTGCATCACGGTATTTATGTTTAACGCATCTCGGTTCCTTATACTTTGGTTATGGTTCTTGAGCCTGTTTTTTGTTTTGTTTTTTTGTCTTTCTAATTGGATATTTATTGTTTTCTATCCATCATCTCCCCCCTCGACCACCTACGGCAGAAGCGACAACGAGCACGTTGTCGTTCTCTTCAGGTATTCGCGCGACGCTTCTCGCCCCCAGTGACGTCGCAGCGACGCTCCCTGCAGGCTCGGATGTGTTTTCCTCTGTTTCTGCCATGCTTCTCTAACTTATGTCCTCTCTGTGTATGACAGGAAGTCGTGTAGTTTTCTGATTTGTTTTTTTTTTTTTTTGTTTTCTTTGAATAAACTTTAAAAGTACGTTTCAGAGTGCGTCGTCCGTCGGTGGTGTTGTGCTTCTTGTTTGTTCCCCAAACACAAACGTGAAGAAGAAGAGGAGGAGATCTTGCGTCACGTGTTGGCCAACTCGACCCACTTTGTTCTGTTTTCATCCTTTTCAAAGCAACACAGTTTAGTACAATAACAACAACAACGCACGCCGTTCGTATTCAGGCTGCTTCAAACACCGAAAGGCCTCGACCGTGTCGTAAATCAGAACTTCTGGAAGAAGTCGCGTGTCTGATTTCAGGTTGACTGTGTGTCTCGACTTGGCTCAAAAAGGAGAAGTATTCGCAAATTAAGGTTTCAAAGACGTCTTGTGCAAAGGTATATAAATAGGTCGGGGCAACTTTAAAGTGTAAGGTTCCCAAGGTGAAGCAAAAAAAAAAGAAGAAGAATTGGAGTATGTGTAAGGCCTGATCTCCAAAGGGAAGAATAAAAGCAAATCTTTGAATCAATCCATCTTCTTTTTTTGCAGTAAGGTTTGTTTCAAGGTTTCAACACGACGACTGTCTGGACTGTAAAAGTCAAAGCTTGTTCGTGCTGCTTGGATGAATCCTCTGCTGGGGGGAATAAACAAAATGGGTTTGTCAAGCTGTAGTCATCTGACCTGTCGAGTGTCAGGGCCTCGGATGCCGAGGTGCTCGGAATAATTCCCAAAACATGCAACATCTTCTGATTTCTCAACGGCCAGACGTGAGTTGAAAGAACACTGAGCTGATCTTTTACCTCTGTTAAGAAATGGTAAATTAGAACACTGTGTTCTTGTGAGAGGCCCGTTTACGTCCAGATGAGCCTTCACTCGTTTAGGTAGGATGATCCAGTGTGGAAAGAGAATAAGTGGATGAAATTTCAATATCTGAATTGAATTTAATCTACCAGTAACATTTTTTTTAGGGTTTTACTTAAAAGTTTTGTGTTGTTTTGGGCCATGTCCTAAAGCCTGTTATGATTAAACTAAAGCACATTCAGACAGCGATGCTGGTTTGTCTTTCCACACGTCTGAAATTACGTGTGTTAGGATGAGCAGCATTATTGTTTATTTTTACATTCTTGTTTTAAATTTGTCAAATCTGAACCACAGAATTTTTTTTCTACACATTTGAAGTGTTAAACTGGACACTAAGAACAATACCAACATAATTAATAAAAGTGACAATATTTTAATTGCCATAAATGCTGCCGACGTCTCCTGAAGCGTCTATAGCAGATAGATGGTCAAAGGAACGACAACAAAAACATTATTATGAAGCCAACGAGCTTTTAAACTGCTGAAGCTCTTCTGCAGAGCATCAAAAGTCTGTGGACAGAGTTCTGTCTTTTTCTAACTAACCAAATAAAGCAAATATATATATATTTTATATTTCATGCATGTTTTTATCATTTATGAGATGTGTAAAAAGTAGATGCTGTCATACTTTAGGCCCTGAATAAGTTCAGCTGTAGGTTTTGGTGTCACATAGTCTCAGTCGACCAATAACAAAATTGCGTCATCAATAACAAATTGTTAAATATATATATATATCTTATTGTAAAATCTGTGGTTGGTGCAGGATTTAGTTCAAATCTTGAGCATAGATCCCTGTGTGGTCGCTACTGGATCCTTTCCAGAACCTGTTTTCGAGTGAAGACGTTCAGATCTCCAGTAGAGAGGCTGAAGATCAGATTGGCGTTACAGACGTAGCTTGCTCTAGAGACGGAGGCCTGCGCTGCGGCAGAGCTGTTCAAACAGCAATGATGGCGGCCCACAGCTTGCATCACCGCAGTGTCAAACAGGAGAATGTCCACACAGGAGAATGTCCAGTCAGGACTTCCTACGTCGCTCCAAAAGACGAGCGCAGCCCAGAGCGTTCTGGTGGAAACCTCTTCTGCTCTGCAGGGAGATGACAGAGCAGTGACTCATGCTGTTACACAACTGTTTCACTTGACGGTTTGTATACAAAGGTTGTGAGCAAGGCATTATTTGGGATTAGATTTCCTTTCTATCATCACCTCAGTTTGAAATAAAACAACAAAACAAAAGAAGTGTGTTGGCATGGAAAGCTTAGCAACAAACTGGCAACACTCCCTACGTCCAGTGAGCATTGCACAACGAAAGACGGTTCAAAATGTCAGAACGCTTCACACCGTCTGGCTGATGGATTCCTGTCCTCGTGTCAGGGTCACGTCGCACATAAAGGGAGGAAAAAAAACCCCAGAAACAAACAAAACAGGGAGCGTCAAGGTTTATGACAGCCTGGCTGATTTGTTGAGCGTTAGTCACAAGGTATGAATCCTGGGGATTCATAGTGCGGGGGCCGCCGGAGACCATTGTCCAGGTCCACCACAACAAATCCTCAGGGCTTGAGGTGACTCAGCCGGGGAGCACGAAAGCAAAAATGCTGTTTTAAGACTTCATGACGTACGATTGTCCTTACAAAGCAAAAGCTCAAAGATGAGAGTTAGAGGTGCGCCGCTCTGAGATGTGGCGGCCAATTTCCAATTGCCAAGTTTGTAAAACTTTTGCTAAAAACCAGCCAGGATTTTTCCCTTGAGAGCTACAATAACACAAAAATGTCAACACTGGGCAATAAGTGAAATCAAACGATCTTAACCACAATGTTTTTATGTCACAAACAATCCAAAAGTACTTCATTGATCCGAAAGTGACATTAAATTATCAATCTGCTCAAAGTTTCAGCACTCTGTCTGCACCGCTGAAAATCTACAACTTTTTTCCTTTACATCCTCTACTAAAACGAAGTGAGGCATCTCATATTTAGTGTTTCTTTCTCCTGTAAAACATTTTATTATTTTTATTGTTTTTAATTAGTTCAAACTGTATCTAACTTTATTACTGAGTGGAAAAGGACAGATTTATTGTTACATGTGAAACTGTTCAGCTCACGCAGGCATGTCAAGCAGTCTGATCATTTATATTATGACCAGAGGTGACGTCACACTGTGTGTGAAAAACAACAAGGCAGCTTTTCAGAGTTGAATTTCCAACACTGAGCAACAGTTCGCCTTCCTGTCAAGCTGCTAATAAACAAAAGCTTCTATGCTATGAAACCTTCAAAAAGAAAAGATTTTCACTTTCCAATCGATTTGCACTGAGCAGTTGATTGATCCGCTCCAGTCGCGAGTCCATTTCTTGTTAGTTTTTAGACTTTTAGCTACTAAAAAGCATAGGATGTACTGTGAGTCCAAAGATCAAGTTATTTGTTTTACCTATCAAAGTTGCAAAAAGATAAAAAATAAAAAATTAAGAATCAGCTTTGTTATGTTTTTAAGTACGTGGAAGAGAATAAAGATCAATTTTAGTTCAGAAAACAAACACAGGGTTTGACAGAGCAGAGCCATAAATGTCCATTCAGAGCAATTTTAAATTCTGCTTTATTATTAATAACAAGAAATGAATTTTCTCCTTCGATCTGAATTTGGAAGAAAATTTGTATTAAAAATTCCAAAGGATGAAAGAAACGGGTAAAAAAAACAAAAACAAATTTGGATGTAACTGTGTTTTTTTTTTGTTTTTTTTGTAACCCCTCCTTTCCACTCGCAGGTGTGTACATGCAAGTGTGTGTTTTTGTGCTAAAACAAATAAATATGTCCGTCACCAACATCATGAGGAAGTTCCTGCCAGGGAGCAGACATGTTTACTTCCATGAACGAACCTGAAGGAAACCGGCAGGTCTTTCCACACACTGTGTTGTGGCCGAAAACAGTGTGTATAAGGGTGTGTGTGTGTGTGTGTGTGTGCGTGTGCACGTGTTTGTGGAGGAGTCAGCACACTAGTGTGTAGAGCTGTGCAGTACACTGTGTTACATTGGGAAACCTGAGAAATTTCCATCTCATGAGGGGTGGGAACCTTAAAAAGCAGAGCTGAGGTTCCCCATGAGGCCAAAGGACACCGATCACTTCACTCTGAGGTCCATGAACCAGAACCAGAACGCTTCCAGAACCACCAGCAGACTGTGAGTACTCTTTTAATCTGTGCTTAATCAGCTAGTGTGTGTGTGTGTGTGTGTGTGCGTGTGTGTGTTTGTGGCACCTTTGCTCTCAGCCTGCTCCAGAAAGACATTCTTGGTTTGAGATTTATTGACATTGTTTTTATACATGATGTGCACAAATTGATTTTGTATCTAACCAGATAATGTATATTAACTCCTGATCAGTTATTACACTCAGGTATTTTCTTTAGTTTTTTAATCCATGTTTATTCAGATTTTTTTTTTTTTTGTTAATTTTTTGGTCTAGTTTAAAAATTATTCAGAATACCCAAATGTGGGTTTTTTTTTTTTTTTTTGCAAATGTTTATTTCAGAAATATTCGATTGTTTGTAAAAAGAAAAAAGAGAAAAAAATACATGTAGTTTGTCAGTAAATAACCTTCAAATACAAAAAAATGTAAACTGATTTATCCAGAATAAAATGTCAAATATCTTAAATCATAACATGTAAAGCATTTACATACTTCAGTTATTTATCCTTGAGCCTTAAAGCAATATTTGCAGTAATCAGCTCTGTACATCTGCATTCACGCTTCAGTGATTTATGAACGTACGATCTTTTATTGAAATCTTTCATTTGCATTCTAAAACATCTGAAAATGTCCAATATTATAATAATTTGCTTGATTCTTGAGCCGATACTCATCACCGAAAATGTTTTCCGGGAATATCTTAATGAGAAAACGATGAAATGACATTTAAAATAGGTCCGTTGCTCATCAGATGCAGTCTCGGCATCATACCCAGCACATCATTGCGATGCTATCAGTCAGCAAAGTTTCCATTTCATGCCGCATGAGTCATGCAAACTGGGTTACAACATTGAAACTCCTCCAGCGTTCTGCGAACGGACCGCGCTGTGACGGCCCGGCCGGGAGTTCGCTGAGGAAAAAGCGCATCACTTCCCTCGGTGTGATACGTGGGAAAGCGGTGACGGCTCTCGGCCGCCCGCTGTCGTCCCCGGGAGGAAAGCTGAAGTGAAAGTCGGCAGGTTTCCATGAAAACGAGGCTTGACCTGCAGACAGGTCATCGCCTGAATGCACACCTGAAACGCACAACTTTACCGCGTCTCCAGTGATGCAATCAGAGTCATGTGACAAGGATGTTTTTAATCACTGCTTCATAATCTGAGCGGTGAATTTTAAGGATGAGCGTTTCAGCTGCTTTCTGCGCGGTCCTCTTTCACCACGCGCATCTCTGAAAAGACATTTCAGACGACAAAATGCAACTGTTTGAAAGATGGTGAACATAAAAACTGGCCGCGTGGATCGCCGGGGAGCCACTCGGTTCTAATCTGCACGTTTTTGTGATCAATATTTACGATCACAGTCAAAAGGAAACACATGCGGCAGTGTGGTGCGTGTTTCTCTCATGTCTAAAACTATCCGGGTTTATCTAAGCACATATTTTTTTTCTTTAGCTTCTGATATGTTAAAAAGTCCAAATCCTCCACCTGTCAGAACAAATAGAAATGTTTTTTTAAAACAAATATTACAAAAGTAAGCGTATATTTAGGAATTTAAACGTATGGACTTCCGTCAAGATCTTCGGATTACAAGTTTAAAACAATAAAAACAATAAAAAGTGGGCTCAATGATCCAGATCAAGTTTGAATCTGAGTGAAGACAAACTTGTTTCCCTTAATAAATGTGTGTTTTTAATCTGTCATTTCTGCTAAATTTCGCCGACCTTCGACACAGTCACTCTGTCGCTGACATGACTAATCATGTGGTTTTGTTGGTAAAGTCCTGTGGTTCGATGGAAGCGTGGGAGGGCAAGAGGTGTGATGGTGACAACCCTGTGATGTCACCGTTTACGGCCCATAAAAAGAGTTGAAATAAATCCGTCTGTCAGAAATCCTGGACCAACTCGGGGTCACGGCCGGCGTCCGCAGCTCTTTGCCCTCGTTATTTATCCTCTCGCTTTGTTGTTACGGACGCGAAAGACGGAGCGCGTTTGAGCGACCCCTCGGACTGATCTCTGTTGTTCCTGCAGACTGCCGCCATGGCCTGCTTCGCGTTGACGTGCGCCTTGATCTTTGCCGCAGGTGTTCGTGGGAATTGTTGGCTTCGTCCTCTGCCAGTGGAAAGTGAGTAATTATTTTTTTATTTTATTTTTTTTATTGTGCAATAAAAACTACCCCGTTGTCAATTTAATTTGGGGTTAGAGTCCCAGTGGATGTGCTGCATGAAAATAGAAAATTAAACAAATAGATGCAGTAAGAAAGTCAATAACTCGGCCTGTCACGATAACAAATTTTAGGGATGATAAATTTTCCCGGCGGTTATTGCGATAACCCGGTGATGTTGTTGCTTTGAGGGCATTTTTGGATAATATAATGAATAATAATAATAAAGTGAATAATGAGGTCTTTTTCAAACAAATTTGCCTTCATAAAAAGGGCAAGTTGAGACCAAAGCAGAGAGAGAGAGAGAGAAAAACGATAAATCGTGCAAATGGAAATTATTGTACTTGTTTCAATTTATCATGCAACTAATAGATGTATTGTTCATAGTGACAGGCCTACGAATGACCAAATTAGTCACATGAAAAAGGATTTGAATTTGGTTTCAGTTTTTGTGGTGCCGTTTCCCACGCAGACGGCTGTCACCAGGTGGATCCAGAGGTGGACTTTTTCCGAGTCGAGGGCGAGGCCGTGATCCTCGAGTTCCCCATCTTCATGCGGTCCCTGGAACTCCGCGGCATCGCCCCGCCACCCGGCCAATACGTCATCAGCGGGAACAACGGGACGTACGGGAACGAGGGCCGGATCCAGCAGCACGGCGGAGAGCTGTGGCTCCTCCCGGCTCGGCTTTCCGACGCTGGGGAATACACCTGCACCTACAGGTGCTGCTCGCTCCTTCAAACGAAAAGGAGTTTCCAAACAACCGGTCGAGTTTATTCCCACGGCACGTTCTCAGCGGCGAGGCAGTTCAAAGTGCTTCACGTCGCAAAAACACAAAAGTACAAATTCGTAAAGGACAAGAGTTGAGAAAGCAGAAACGAGCGTTGACATTTTGACCAACGAAACCGTCAAAACTGTCGACACACATCGGAAACGTTGGTCAGGGTTTCATTTATGTGGTCTGAAAGTAACTGAACTCGTGGGCTTTTAACCTTGATTTATTTTGATTTATTTTTACTTATTGACTATTAGTACCTAAAAGGCTTAAGAAATTAAAAGTTTCTAAGATGATTAATTTATGCAAAAATATGCTTTTCATTTCATATATCATTTTTTCCGCCATAGTTTTGTTGTGCATCAGATTTAGTAGCTACAGAAGCAGGCAGTGCTTTATTATTATTATTATTATTATTATTATTATTATTATTATTATTGTGTGTGTTTGTTATGACGTGAAGCACTTTGCTGCTGAAATGTGCTGTGCAAATCAAATTTGACTGACTGATTTTACTCTCAATCATAATGAAATCACACCTCTGACCAACTGCAAGCCAAGTTTTGTTTCCTTTTAAACCTTCATTCGTCTCTGTGCAGGAATGAAACGTACTGCGTCTCGGGGAGGGTGACGCTGCACATGTACGAGTCCTACTCTGCGGACATAAAGACCATCTCCTACGGCTGGCCGGCCATGGTTGGCGAGAGAGTGGAATTTTACTGTCCGGCTCTGGAGCGCTTCAACAAGACAGGCCGGCCAATAGAGTGGCACAGGGTGAGGGAACCAACCCTGCAGCCGGGATCGTGTCTCTTAAAGCCTGAACTAAAAGTGACAGCATCTTTTTGTTTTGTGTTTTTTTTTTTTTTTCTGACAGGGCGCCGACTTCGCTACCCGGCTGAAGGTCAGAGATACCCTCACCATCCCGGCAGTGAAACACTCCCACGCCGGAGTCTACAGCTGCCGGCTGACGGTGCTCATCAACAGCCTGCCGTACACAGTCAGCAGGGCCTACCTGCTCCATGTGGAAGGTTGGTTTTGTTTAGATGTTCCCCGAATGCACGATTAATTATTCATCCATATTACGAATATGCTTCACTTACATAACAGAAAATATGAGGTTTAAAAAAAATAAATCTCACTGACTAGTTCATGTGCAGCTGTTAAGGGAAAGCTACAATCTATTGTTAATCTATGATTTTAAAAAAATATGCTTTCACTGCCCTCTGCTGACTAAACAGACACATTACAATGACTCCAACGTTTCAGGGGTTAAAATATGTATATATTTATTTATTTATCTATTTATTTATTTATGACTTTGTTTCAGGGATAACCTCTCGAGACGTATCGTCTAATTTTCAAAGAAGTCCTTATAAAACATAAAAATTAGCAGTGATAATACAAATTGCAATCGGTAAAGCCAAAATAAAATACCTTTCCTTGGTTTTTTTTGTTGTTTTTTTCTAATGTAGTGCAACCAATCACCTTCCAAAACTCACCTATTTAGTAAACAGAGCCCAACCGAGTTCACTTAAATATTTGAAATGTATTAATTAGTCAGCATGGACAACGCACATCAGTTCATGTTTTTGTGAACGCGCCAAAATGAGCCAAAAGGCTGTTTTTCTTCCGATGTCCCTGGACAGTGAGTAATCTGTCCCACTAAGAACAAAAGAAGCTGTTATACTAAAGGGAACATTACCAGGTTGAAAGGATCGCCAGGTAGGGGAACGCCTGTCATTTGAGTTTCTCATTCTGGACTCGCTGTCCGCCAGGTTCAGACCCTGCAGTCACTGCCTCCAGGCCCGTCGTCACCATGCCGTCCGGTCCGGGTCAGCCCAGCATCAGCACCCTCAGTGGCGTCAGTGGTGAGTTTTGTTTGGTTTCTGTGATCCTGGACTGATCCAGCGTCCTCTGGGAAAAGAGTCAATTAGATTTAACTGATGAACATCTGTGTTTCACATCCTGCAGTCGTGAAACCACCAGTGATTGTCTCACCAGTCAATGGGACCGTCTTCGAAAGCTCTCATGGTACGTGGTCATGTGCCGTCATGTCTCCTGCTTTTTTTGCTCATAGTCAAGGATGTTTAACTAAATACTTGACCAATGTTCTTACATTTTTTTACCAACCAGGTTCAGGACTGGAGCTGCTCTGTCAGGTGGTCACTGAATGCCAACTGTTAGATTTCACTGTGGTCACATGGCTGGTGAACGGCCAATTGGTGGAGTCGACGTACCTCGACAGGCGGGCTCTGCAGGGAGGAAAAAGGTAACACTATGCGTAAACCAAAGTGTGGGGGGGGAAAAAAAACAAGACCTGACTTAAAAATGACTGTAGAGGCAATCCATAGAAGAAATTATGTTTGTAGTCTCCAACAGTGGTTGGGGTTGTGAAAAGATAAGATGACTCTAACTGCAAAAATATTTAACCACAAACACAGGATACAATCTGTAAATCTGAAGAAAGAAAAAAAAAATAGAGCTATTACTGCAAAAAGTGCCTTCTTAAAAATGAAACGCACAAACATAATGCATCACTTGTGGTTCTTTTGCTGAGCCAATCCTGAATCAACTGTGGACCGATCCAACTCTGACCTTATGCAACACAACACAGTTTGTTTAAGCAAGTTGTGCAATCTGAATAACTGTTTGCAGTGAGTAAAGAGTGGGTTGAAAAGGATTATTACTGCCAAATAATATTAGTATTTAATAATAATTAAAAAAAAATCTAAATCAAAAATTAGTTCCTGTAAGGCCTCATGCCTCATGACCAGTTCTTTGGTGACGGTGAAATCACCAGATAAAACTCCAACATTATCTCTAATGAGAAAGAAAACTTGTTCTCTAGTGTGTAGTTGAGATCACTAAACAGGTATGTGACAATAACAGCATCAGACAATGTAATTTATCATCTTGCTGTTTCTTATTTTGTCCCGTTGAAGAGTTTAGCGAACTCTGATCAAGTGGCTCAAAATGGCTGCCTGTTAAATAACGTGAAGGCTCCTGTTCGTTTCGTCATACATTTCGTTCCAACGTTTAATTACAACCACTCAACAACCCAACCATCTCTTCAGGAACACATCCGGGCATTTTGTCTGAACTCTGTCTGCTTTTAGCCCACCCCACATCACTTCCTGGTCTTCTTCTATGACCATTGTCATAAACAACTATCAAAAGACACTAGTAATAAAATCGAATATCCACTAAATCTCCGTTTGCCTTGTTGCTTTTAGGGTAACTCGGGTCCCTGAAAGGTGTCAGATCGAAGTGAGGTTCATCATCTCCGCCATGACTGAGGAAGATGAGAAGACGGAGATGAAGTGTGTCACTCAAAACGCGGGCGGGAAACAGGAAGTCGTCACAATGCTTCGCCTAGAAGGTGAGTGACCTCGTGAACTCTCCAAACTGCTGTCCGGGGAGGTAACATGGAGCTAAAGTAATATTTCCCGTGTTGGAAAAATGTAGGCAAAATAGCTAAAACCAACAATGTCACACGATCGTCGACGAAATGCAAAAACACACAACGCAACAACAGAATCCACAACAGAAATTATGCCAAATGGGAAGTTTTTCACAACTTCCGATTTTCATCGCGCTTGTGGCTTTTTTGGTGTTGCGTTGTGGCCTGTCTGGGGCCCCGTAGAAAACACACTGGAGACATCAGAATCAACGGTGTTGTCACATCATAACAACAATCTTAACCTCCTGTCTTTGTTTTTTCCAGATGCTACCTTCACATGGCTGGTTGTGGGCGTGGTGACAGCGTCCTGCTTCCTGACGGTGGTCTGCATCTTCCTCTACGTCCTCTTCAAGCCAAAGACCAAGAAGAAAATGGATTACATCCTCGCTCGCCAGAGCAGCACCTTTTCAATTTAGTTTTTGTTTCACGCACTCCCTCTAGCAAACAAGAAACGCTCCTCTAAACAAGATCTGGGTAAACTGTAAAAACGTGACCTCTGTTTTGATGGACGTTGTACTTGGAGTTTAGGTGGCACCAAGACTTTTCATTCATGAACGGATGAGCCACTGGAGAGGAAGAAGGAGGATGTCAGGATGACAACCATTTCATCAGCACCACTAATTGATTTAAGGATGAAATTGTTTGCTGTGGTTTTACACTTCTGTCATTTAAACCATATCAACCTCCATCAGTTTAATTAAGTTTTTGTTTTCTTTTGCTAAGTAAAATGAAGTGACTACCTCAGTTACCAGATGTTACACATATTTGCTGTAGTATGTATTAAGTATAACGATATATTGGTATGACTAGCAAATGTTCTCAGGGAGAAATTGAGTATTAAAACGTATAGTCTTTTGATATTTTTTTTTAATGTCATAAACATTTAGAGGACAGAAATAAAAAAACTTTGAACGTGTTTATTATTATTATTATTGAATGTAACACTCCTGCTGTTGTATCTTACATAGAAAACAACCCAATGAATTGAAATGTCTCCTACGTGAATAGTCTGGTGTTATTTTTAGCCTCAATGCGCATAAATATTTCCAGTGGCTCTCCGGTCATTCCTGCCGGTCACAGTGACGGCAACATGGAGAGTTATCAGGATGACGCTTGAAACTTTCCCTGGCTTCATGCTAACGGCTAGCAGTTCGATATCTTCCTCTCGGTCTCCTTGTTTTCCGCTTCCTGACAACAGAGCCTGTCGTAAATGCTAAGGCTAGTTAGCATGAGCGCCGACGACAGCGAGCCCATGCTAACTAGCCTCCGCCGTTAGCGGAGGCTAATGGCGGCATTAGCACCGCCGTTAGCACATTTAGCAACACTAACACCAATTCTGGCTCCAATTGGTTGTTTTTGGTCTCATATTGTCCTGTCACGGTGCGTCAGTAGTGTTAATAAATATGTAAAATAGATTATTTTTTAAAATAAAAGCTACATACTGCAGATTTGATGGGAAGCTCCACATGACACAGTCCAGATATTAACGACTCTAAGCTATAAAATTAGCTTGAAAGCACGCAAGAAGCGCTTCCCGTGGTATCATCTCAGCTGTGTCCAAAACATGCGTGATGAAATTTAATTAAACATTTAAGAAGTCATGTAGGAGCAAAAGAAGTCAGAGGAGAAGGAATCAAATAGACAAATCCAGTTTTTTCTTTAATTTTCCAAAGATTATTGATCTTCATGTCACATTTTGATTACAGATTTTATTCTTCTGTTGCTGAAAGACGGGAGCAAATAGGAACAAAATGACACTTTGAACATTTAGTGCTATTATTCTAACGCGCACGTTCAATAACTACCATAAAAAAACAGAAAAGCGTCCGCTTAGATTAGAAGCAGAAACTATTATTGACACAAATGCGTTTTCATGGACTCAACAGCGTACAAAGCTCCACAATAAACTAATCTGCACCTCAAACATAGAAACATAAACAGTAAATGTAATGATTTATAATATTTACAAAAGTGTGCGCTTTCTTTAAACATTGTGTAATGTCACACTTCAACCACAAGAGGTCTCTACACGCTCTAACACAAACCAAATGCACGTGAGGACAGGCCCGAGGGAAACCGGTTCTCAGAAACGCTGGGAAAAAGCAGTGCTCCTCATCTCGTCCAGCAGGAAAACGACACACGCCGGTGATTCTCGCTGCAGTGTCACGAGTTAAACTGCACAAAAACAGAAAGAAAAACAAGGTGTAATGTCTGCCGTGTGACAGCAGAGCCCGGCGTGAAGCATGAAGAGCGGTATCCCAGCGTGCCTGCCTGCTCTCCTCCCAGCTGTTGCTCAACGTGTTAGCACATCTGCTGGCGTTCAGAAGATTACTGAAAAGGAAATTGCTTCAGTCTCCACAGAAGAGGAAGTAAGAGCCGGGAAGAACGCGACGACTCAGCTTACTTTTTTTTTTCTGTTTCTTTTTTTTCTTCATCTTCTTCCCTCTATAGAGATGTTTATAGTGGCTTCCTATGGAACTTGAGGAGGAAAGTGTCTTTACAGAGGGACTAGCATAACACCAGGCTGGTGAGTTCTACGTTTTAAACGACATTACCACGAGGAGTCAGAACCTCTTACATCAGAACCGACCCGGTGGGTCGTTCCTTTGCATCTGTTCACTGCTGCTGGAGCTAATACACATCTGAGGTTAGGTTTCCCTTTGCTCACAAAGCACCACATTTATCCCCAACAATGCTTGCTTGTTTGTTTGTTTGTTTTTTTGTGTTTTTTTTTTTTTTGTAAAACTCAACATTCTTGACATTTAGCATGTCTGATGTACTGAGGTGTTTTGTTTTTGTTTTTTCTCCAAACACAACATAAAACAGGAAAGAAACACACGTGAAAAGAAAAATTAAACTGTCATGCTTCAAAACCGAAGACGATCAAGAGATCTGAGGACAATCTGGAAACTCTTCAGGAATGGTTTCCACGTTCCAGAGTCACAATCCGAAAAATCAGAATGTGCAGTTTGGTCGATCGATCAACCGAACAGTCAATCGAATTTGATTTGCGTCACATTTCAGCAGCAAGGCGGTTCAAAGTGCTTCACATAAAAACATATTTACTGATTCCTCGGGGGAAATTCCTTCTTTTTTTCTTTCTTTTTTGACAAGCTGCTTTCCATTGTTAAATATTAGCAAATATAACAATAGTAAGATGAGATGTATGACAGAAGTGACAATTACATGTTTACATTAATAAAGATAAATAAATAAATAGAAATAAGAGCAAGTATGTACATGGAAATATGTGGATCTGTAAAACGATAACTAAAATATCTGATGCATTTCAACTAGATTTTAAGTGACGGACCAAAACAAACGGGGGAAAATGGGAGAAAAACAATAAGGAGTTTTATAGCAGTTTTACAAAGAAACACTTGATGGATGTGGACTGAAAGGAACTTGAATAAAACAAGTCAAGTTGTCAGTAAAAAAAACAACAACAAGACATCCAGCTGTGTGTCGGTATAAATACAGATGTTCAGTGAAGGCCTCAGAGGTTCGTTAACGAACATCAGAGTCAAATACATCATCATGAAGACCAAAAATCCACACCGTAAACAGAAAAAAAAGTATTAATTTGTTACAAACAATCAAATAAAGTTAATCCAAGTAAATACATAAAACTGTCATGTTAAACAAACGTAAGTAAAGCAATAAAAGCTTCATTTTATTGCATGTCAGAACTGAAGCCCTGTGTTTGTTCTTTCAGTACAGCAGAGAGTGCAGGGAGAAGGTTGTGAAGTTTACAGCAGGGCCACGCTCTGGGGGTGATGATGGATTGCTCCGTTCAATCCATCATCCGACTGTGGAGACGGCGCAGTACGGCCGCTAACCTGCCAAGACACGAACATCCACTGAAATATGCGTCCTGGCTCATGAGTTATAATTCATATTCTCACCCGTCTGGCTTCTTATTTCGCCGTTTTAGTGATGCGTTTCTCTTGCCGAACGAGGTGGTTTACGAGCTTCAACTTGACTTTGTCGCAAATCTTGTGAAAGGGTGTCGAGAAGAAAGCTGTCGCTGAAAGGAAGCCGAGAGAAATTCTATCCATCCAGGCGCCACGGCAAACGTGAGGAAGACGACAGTGATGGACATGCAAAACAAATGATTTCGATAGAAATTGGATGCAAGATTCGAAAATCGACATTCAGAGGCGCTCTTTAGTCGAGCAAAAATTAGCTGGAGATATTTTTGAAAACAAGAATTAGCAAAATTGTGTGTTTCTGGATATGCAAAACTGATATCGGCTTACACCGAAGGATTTGCTGATGTACTTTGAGTGAAATGTGATTCTCCAAAGTATTGATCGAAGTGAGGTTATCTTAAATTCTCAGATTGGTAATTATGCACGATTATGTTTTGAATTCATGAAAAAAAAAAAACAGAATGTGGAAAAGTTCAAGGTCATTTTAAAGGTGATCTGGAGTTCATCCCAGCTGTCAGAGACGTTTTAGTGGCGTCTGAACAAGACGAAAATAATGTTGGCCAAAACTTGTTTTTAGTTTTTACTGATGCCAAACTGCTTTGGTAAACAATCATCAACAAGTCCAATTAAAATTTCTCAAAGAGCATCAAGGTTTTAACTTTTTTTTAATGTCCAAATTTTAATAAAATTTTAAAATGAGTCTAATCTGAATTAATTACCTTACCTTGATATATACATATATATATATATATCACTTTTTACAAACATGGAATGAAAAAAACAACCAGTTGAGTTAATTTATGACCGTAGATAAAGTTGTAGAATGGAGATTTGGTTACTTAGCCACTGCTCATCGTGCGCAGATCTTTCTAGAACATTGCATATTTGGATCACATTTGCTCCCAAATAAATAACTTTCGTTGATGATGCATTGTTTTCTTAATCTGTGCACATGGAAATGGTTGCACTTTCACTGCTGAATGTTGCGTAGCGTTCTCCAGATGATTTTATTTTTTATTTTTTTTTGTTTGGGGGGGAGGGTATTTGCTCAAATGTTTGTAGTGATGTGTTGTTATCTTCAACTGAACTGAGGAAAGTGTACTGGAGGGGAAAAAAATCCTGTGGATTTATTTTTAGATGGCACGGGAAATAAAGAAGCCAAGGCTTTTGCTTGCTGTCACTTTGTGGGTCGTAGTTGGTTCACGCTTTCTTTGAACAGTGTGACGTTTTGCGGTGGGCTGTGACTAATTGAGACTGACTCATTACTAAATGCTAATGTGTGACTACTGTGAAGTTCGTAATCCAATGGGGAAACCCGTGGCTCTGAACACTTCTGGGAGACGGCAAGATGTTTGTTTTATGGGAAACCGTACTCTTTTCCTCTCGTTGTAAATGTACATTTTTGCAGGTCATGCAGTACTTAAAGACATGGATGGTTGTTCTAAAAAGAGCAATATGAAAGAAGCGCGTGGGAATATAGCTGCTAAGGAAATACGATGCTTCTGATGGACAATGTGACTCCGAAAAAAAACACATATATATTTTTTTGTTTGCATTCACAAAGACTGAATTTTGGCTCCAGTTCTGACCAGCATTTTTTCTCTAAATCGTTGTGTCCAGTCCCTCCAAGCAGCCGAGGGTATGCTTCTTTATATCAGTGGAGCATTCAGTGGTTTCATAAAACTAGTGAACGGAAGCTGCAGAAAAGTCTTACTTTACTACAAATATAATGAGAATTTTATGCTCTAATAATGTAACTAGTAAAAATGCATTTGCCATCTATCTGATAAAGACAAAGGACAAACATTTATTGATTTATAATCAAGTTTGTGGATGTCGGCAAGCTTCGTTTATTGAAACAAGGAAAAGAAAGTCAATTCTATGAAAAGCCATTCTTCTTTGAGAAAGTTTATGCTCACAAACACTCAGGAGTGACCTTAAGGGTTTGGTTGCTGACTCTGCTAGAGGTTTTGTTTCGTTGCCATGGCATAACGACTGGCGTGTCCTCATTACTCAACTTCGGGTTGTGTCATGTTATTAGAGGAAAACAATGTTGTGATGAGTGAGCCCTCTTTGCTTTCTAAATTATCAGCCGTAATGTATTCACAATGGGAAGTCGTATTTTCAGCCCGGGTTATTGAAAGGCAAGTTTCCAATTTTTGGAACTTGAGGGGAGTTATTTTTTTATGTGCAAAAGTAATATTGCAAAAATTAATACTCTTTCATCATTTTTCTTTGTTTTTTTTGTTGTAACTATTGAGTCCAGGAAATTATTTCCAGTTGCAGTCATGACACAGTCGCCGCTATCATGTAGCTATTTCTAGGTGAGCTTATGGTCAGTTAGTCACCTGGGGATGGGCGTCAGAACAACTTTGTCAGTGTGCCAAAGGAAGGTGAGCGAAGAGCGTCCAGCCGCAATCCAAACACACTCTTCATTCTCTCTTGTGTTGTTTCGTCCCGTGGAGGTGGGACCAAGCTGGTGACTAACCGGCTGAGCTGCATGGTGGAGACTCCACTTTGCACGCAAGGGTCAGAGGTGATGTTTCCTCTCTTTGCTCTGGCGTCCCGTGTAAACTCTCTAATCCTTCCTGTGTCTCTCGCCGCCTCGCGCGTTGCTTGATCTCAGGTGAGTCAATGCACTTTGGATGTTTGCTCTGAGCTTAGGGTACAGATTTTTTTTATTTCATTTTAGATTTTTATTTTTTTTAATGCTCTTGCAGGAACTGAATCGCCTAATATTGCCCGCGTAGTCTCATTTGTATAAATAGGATGTCAAGAAAACACTTTGTTCAGTGTTGAAAATCCGACTGAAGAGCTTTTTAAGTCCAACTTCAAAAGGAGGCTCACTTCCTTTCTCTTCCTGTCGCAGATGGAGAAAGAGTAACTATTCTTAAGCAATGCATCACAAAGCATGTATAGAAAGACTTGGTGATGCAACACCTTAATGCTGTGCTTACCTGAGATTGGTTTGGGATTACTAATTAACAGCGTCGGGATTTTATTGTCCTCCCTGTTTGCTCTTCTGTCTACATTTATTTCTGCAGTTGCAGCTACATGTGTTTTTAACAATAATCACTGCTTCGGGTTTGGACATGGTTAACCACTTCATGCATGGAACAAGTCAAGTTGTCGTTCAGTAAACCGCCAGTGGGTTTTATGTAAGTCTAAACTCTGAGCTGAGGTCAAAACCAGTCTAGATTGGCACCTACCCCTTCCGTCCCCCAAGCCATGGAGCTTTGTGTATCTTGATTTGAACATCGTTTCTTCTTGATGGTGTTTGCTCTTTTAACACGCAGCCTTGCCAGAGCAGTTTGTTCTGTTGCATCACAGCTACTGTTGAAAGAGGTGTGATAAATCAGGCTGCCAGAAATCTCTCAGAGCATCTCACCACAAACCAAAGCAGAAAAAAAAATCTACGCTACAAGAATACGAGACGCACTTTCACTTCAGAATGTTTCTCTCCGTCCGTCTTGCCCTATGTTGATCCCCAGTTGTCGTGGCACGCTGCGCCAGAGATAACTCCCGTTGTGTTGCTTCTTTAGTGCAAAATGAGTCATGGATTTTGACAGCCTCCCACATTAATCTCAGTTACAGAGATTACAGTAATTACACTTAGAAAAGCCATTACAGTTCGTTTCATTCTTATGGGTTTTTTTTTCTTTTTTTTTTCCGCTGGAACAATTTATTTTGACGCCCCTGAGATTTGCTGCTCCTTCCTTCTACCCCAAGTCTGCGTCGTCGGTTGAGAGATCTTTTCTCAGGCTTGGCTAAAAATAGGACAGGGTTCAGACCTCGTTCTCTGACAAAAGAGAAAGCACGTCCACTTCTGATCCTGAGCACGCAAGGCTTTCCAGAACACAAAGCGAACCCAAATGTGAGAAACACTCAAAGACGCGAACAGAAGCGACAAACCCCGACACCATCAGATCGCAACCGGCAGATGAGGGGACCGGGGACATTTTTAACAACCAAGAACATTCTCATGGAGCATGTGTGATATCTGTCTACCAGGAAGAGAGAAATTAAACATTTTTACAAGGAATAAAAACTTCCTGAACATCGTAAATATTACCAAACATAATCCCTCATCCATTTACAGTGGAAGGGTGAGTACAGAGTCTGTGTTGCCTTGTAATGAGTTGGCAACCTGCCTCAGCTACTGACCACTATGTCCTCCTTAATGGATGATTGGAGAACTCTTCACTTTTAGGAACTTCTAGACCAACTAAAAACATTTCAAAAACTTTTTTTTGAAACAGTTGCATAGCCTACAGGAAAGATGAATCCATCCATCAATTTTTTTGCTTGTCCTTGCAAGGCAGTGCCTATCTCCAGTGGTCATTGGGCAACACCCTGTACAGTTCATCAGTCTTTTAATAGGACAACAGAGACAAACAGGACAACCATGTGAACACTCTCTCAATTTAAATACCAATGAGTCGTGCTTTAGAGGATGCTGAAGTACCCAGAGAGAATCGACCCATGCACAAACAAACTCCATCCAGAAAGACCCCAGATCACAAATCGCACTCAGGACCTTCGTTGCTGCAAGGGACGAGTGATTGGTTGAAAAAAAACCTCACAAACATTTTTTTTTTTTTTTTGAAAAGAAAGATTTGCAGAAATTTGAAGAAATTTGTCTATTGATGCCTCAAGGTGGCTGAAAGGTTGTTGAGGTTGATCAAACAGCCCACTCAAGCCTGTCTTTGTTTCTTTTTCAAGGCTTATGACGTTGTGGTGCTGCAGGCCGGTAAGGACACTAATTCTACAGGGAGCGGGCAAGGAAAAAGAAAATGGGCTTTTGTTCCCAAAAGTCAGGAATGGCACCCTGGAAGGATCGCATTGGAGACTAAAACAACTACCTTAGTCTAATTTAGATGACGCTGGCTAAAAAGTACCTCTAACTGGCATGGATATGTTGTACATAGTCATTGATTTTATTTGACTTTTACTCCTTATTAGCGGCTACAGGTGGAGTAGCAGCAAACTGTCCTTCTTGTATAGGCGTCTGCAGTAATTTCAGGATTTAGCAGGTGTTATCTCTCTGGTCAGGGATGAATGACAAAGTTTGATGAACAGACTTGCAGCAGGAGCTCTACACTCATTCAGGGCGTGTCAGTCAACGGAGCAGATTGGGACTTGCCTGGCAGGCTCTGCACAAACCAAGGATCGAGGTTTCAATTCCTCAATTCCCCTTTGTCATTCGAAATCAAATCATTCTCCCTTTAACAAAAATTTGACATTTTTGCTTAGCTTACCATTTCTTCCTAGTAATATAAGGAATGGGAACTAACTTAGCTGATGTGAACCTCACCCAAAAAACTCATTGTCCCAAGCTGACCTTTTTAGATCAGCAAATTATTTTTCCCGTGTCGCGACACGAGCCAGCGCGTGCGAGCTCGACATTTCACACGCACGGATTTTGTTGGGTGTTTGGTTAGAGGATTGTGCCTCATCGTGCAGGTTCCATAGGAAATGAATGGAAATGGAACGACGTTTCAAGCAACCATGTTAAGAAAAGACATATTACTGCGTCTTATATTCAGAGTTAGATTCGGATAAATTGATTTGCAGGTGAAACTGAGGTCGGAAGCAGAACATCGCCAACGTACCTGTGGAGGCATGAAGACATGGCATGAAGCATTTCCAGTGGGACAAACTGTATGGCAGAAAAGCAACGTAGCTTAAAACATCTACATTTTCGGTTTGTATACAAAGTTATTGTCTGACACTCTTAGTAGAAATTATTTTCATGTTTGGCCTCAATCACCACCTCCAACGTCACTTCTGTGTGCCAATCGGCTTCTTTGCAAATAACCATCCAATGCAAACATGATGACGGTTTGAAGGTTAATAAATTAGCGTTTCTGTCACCTGTGTCATGACACTGCATTTGTTTTCAGACAGTAAGACTGACTGTAGCCTCAGCCGACTTATCTATACAAAGACAAAGACACAGGAAATGTAACTACTACATGCAACATGTTACCTGCTTGTAAAAATTAAACAAAAGCTCTGTTTAACAATGTAGAGCCATCCCTTTAATTTGCAGAAATTAAAGGGATGACTCTACGTTTGGAATGTAAACATGAGAAAACGCAGACAAAACCACTGGCCTTTGCAGCGTTCATATTTAATTACCCAGTAAAAATGTAGTCGGCGTCTTTGCCGTCTTCTCTTTGTTTCCTTCTGACTTGTCGGGAATCTTAAGTGCTTCATTACATCACATCAACCACATTTCTGTTGCATTATGAGTAACACTAAACTCATTCCTAACTTCAGATTTGATGTCTCAGCTTGTGAACATGACGCAGTGCTGACTGCAAAGCTCTTGACGTCCCATGTTTACGAGCCTATCGATTCCCGACATGTCGTCGGGGACCTTGGACCTGTGTTCCCTCCTGTGCCTGAGTGTTGAAACGGCCGTCCCACAAACAGATGGATAAAGTTCGCGTGACTGAGCAGGACGGCGCGTCCTGCTATCCCTTGACCGAAGGCAAACAGAAATAAACACCTTTCCGTTGGTTTGCCGTCGTGAAATCACGTTGCACAAATCTATTCCATCCAAGAGGCCCCATTACCCAACAGCGTACTTTGCTCCGGAGAATGAATGAGTTTGTTTTGTTGGGAGCAGAAAAGTCCGTCCGCGAAGCAGTGAGAGCTTTGTGTTATTACTTCAATAAAATAAAGATGAACTTTCCGGTTCCTCTTTGACAAGGACAAACAGAGTAACCACTTTATCGCTCTCTCAACCTCTCCGCCGTCTCCACAAGCGATTGTAACATTTATCTTTGTTTGCTTGAGAGATTAAGTGGATCCTGATTAAAAAAAAAAAAAAAAGCCTGGCTCTATTTTAACCCGACGTCCAGAAAATTTACTTTTCAGTTTAAAAATGAATTTCAGTGAAGTTTTTTTGTTGTTGTTGTTAATCTTTCAAAACTTCAATTCGTTCCACAGCCAGCTACCGACACAGTGGAAGAGGAAACGAAAGGACTCTTACATTTTTCTCAGAATTGTAACTTCTTTTCTCACAATTCTGACTTTTGATCTCAGAAGATTTAAGTAAAACTAATTAAAACAAAAAGTCCAAATTATGAGGGGGGGGAAAAAAAATCAGAAATTCTGAATTCTGGCTCTTTTTTTCCCTCTCAGAATTATTTCTTTTAATCTCAGAAGATTAAATAAGCCCCCAGTTGCTCTGTCTAAGCTTGTCCCAGATTTAAACCATGTCCAACAAGCTTTGACTCTACAGCTCTGGATAGTTATGCTGGTTCTTAGTCATTCAGTAATCACAGGTGCTTGGACAGATATTGGCTAGACTTCTACTCTACTGAGATCTATGACTTATTTGACTTGCTGAAAATTAGCATCCGACGTTTTGAACCGAGACGGCTCCAGACGAGTCGTGTCTGAAATTGGTTTTAAATCGTGAGGTTCATTTTACTGGTGCAGCTGGTAGAGCTGTTGCCTGGCAGCAGGAAGGTCACGGCTTTAGATCCCGGCTTGGGGTCTTTCAGCGTGGAGTTTGCATGTTCTCCGCTTACAGTCTGTCTTTTGGGAAAAAAAGCTTAGCATCTCAGGTAAATTTCGACTTTATAAGCTCTCGGGCTGCGTCACGGATCTCGCAAATTTGTTTTTGGAGTGCGCTTTATGTATGTTGATAACCGTTTATCTTTAGTAATTTTGTCTCTTCAGTGACAAATAAAACATATTTTCTTTAAATTGCCTTTGTGGCAATAAGTAGAAGAATTTTAGATATTATTTGTTCATTTACTGCTGCAGCCACTAGTCGTCCTGGTTTTATAATGTGCAACTGCATTATAAGTTTATTACATGATTAATTTGGACTACTGTGTCTAAAGAGTAACAAATGCAGAATGATCAGAAGTGAAGGTTAGAAAAACAAAAGAATACAATTCTCCAAATCTAAACCGTGTTGTAAAGGAGATATTTTTAATTCCAACTTGTTACAAGCAGGTCAAGGATTTTATTTTATATTTATTTCTTTTGCTTTCCTAGCTTTTAATTAAACAGGAACATCAGGAGGACGTGCATCACACAAATCTCTTTCAGTAACATTAGATCTCTGCAATATTGTTGTGAAACTACAGTTGAGAGGTGAAATAGTCCCAAAGGCCCGGTCATAATACAGACACACAACTGTACCTGAAACCCCCTTTTGTCAACTGATTCATCGCTGTTAGTCAAAACTGAAGCCCAGTCATTGCTATGGAAACGGAGGAGCAAAGCTCTCCTGTCTGCCGCTGCAGTCAGTCACACGTTTGGTGAAAGATGCGGTTAGGTGAAAAAAAAAAAATCGCTCTCCGTGGGAAAATCTGTGGCGTTAGAAACACATGTAACCGACGACGATTTAATTTTTTTATTTATATCGATTCTTTGCTTTTTTTTAAAAAAATTTCTCCTCCTTTAAATCCAGAGTACGACGATGAAGCCGCATCTGTCTTCAGATGCGGGCCAAGCAGCACCTGTCGCAACTGTTGACACGCAAGCAGCATGAAGCGCTTTGAAAGAAAGGGGGAAAAAAAAAAAGTCTGCATCCATGGTAACCAGCACGGGCGTTGCTATGGAGCAGAAACGCAAACCGTTTCCTATTTGAAGCTGAACGCGCTCCGTGTGAACGTGGAAATAATCTACGGCGTGATGTCGAGGTATTGCTGTTCAATCGAGGCAGGAACAGGAAGTCGCACTCGTTTCTGACACTTCACTCAAGACCGGCCGCATTTTCCAAAACAGTCTTTATGTTCCACTTTAAAGTTATTCTAATCTCCATCACTGTAGATCAAATTAATTGTATTGTATTCAGGTAAACATAAATGTACTTCTTTGAAGAAAGAAAGGAAGTCGATATGAGTCGACATAATCCAGATTGTTACTTTAATTTTTTTTTTTTTAAAGTTTGCCAATAATAGATGTTGATGGGTTATTTCCTGGCCACCATAAAGGAAGGAAACCCTGCCAAAACAACTAATGTAACGACCAGAACATGGAGGGAATGTACTTAACTTGCTTAGCAGCTGCAAAGCACACTTTAAGTAGAAAACATAGCAGAATTTTCTGCCATTTTACTCCTAAAATGCTTTCCCACTCTTGGCGTGGTCATGAAAAGTTCTGACATGAACTCATGTGTATTTACACAGTTTTATTTGACTGAGGAGATAAAATATGAAGGTGTGCAGGGAAATAAAAGTCATTACATTCTTCAAGATAAACCCCAGCAGGAAGAACCGTTCTTGGCATTAAATTTAGCCTTGTTGTTAGTTTTGACAGTCTGACTTCAGCATTAGTTTTTTAGGTTTTAAGGAAATACAATCCTAAGCACAGAATACAATACCCTTTCTTTTCTTTTTTTTTTTCTCTTGTGTTTTTGGGTTCATTTAGTCATCAGATAGTGAGAATAGCGTCTCTGTGCTCCCGGTTTGAAAGCATTACTCAGCGTTTTCCAGTAGGTTCTGCAGTGACTCCGATATCTGTGGTTGAGGAGCAGAGGGTGGGAGAATGGGGAAGGAAGGAGCAGAGAGAGGAAGAGAAACACACGTGTTATGAAAATCTTTACACTGGAGGTTTGTGTCAGAGACCCACCGGCTGGCACAACATGTCCAGACTGCTGCCATAAGACACAGTCATTCATGTCATTTATGCGTTTCCGTTTATTTTCAGCAATGGGCCCGAGTTCATCGCCGGAAAGCTTTCTGCTGTTCCTCTGGATTTCAGGGATCTGTGGTGGACTGGCCCAGGCTGAGCTCATGAAAAAAGGTTGGTTTTGTTTTCTGTCTTGACACAGATGTACAAAAATAATTTATTTTGCTCTGTTTTTGTGCTCTGCTGCTGTTGTTTTGCAACGGCGCTTATTAGATTACAAGTATGTTTCACATGGTTTTGCTTAGTTCACAGCCTCCACTTGTCGTGTGCAAGTATTTTACTGCCCTCTTGTGGAGAAAATTACCCACCTGACTTAAAAGAGCCAATAAAATGATGGATCAGTTGGACGTTTTTTTGAAGCATGTCAAAAATTTGTCATATCTTTTTCAAATAATATGGGAAAACTTGATATTTCCATTACAGCAGTCTAATAGTTTGAGCTTTTTGCAGGGCTCCACTGGTATTTTGATATTTCATCTTTAGTGATTGATATTTGAGGCTGGAAGGTCTCCTTACCATCACCATAATCTTTTGATCCCTTCAGACATTCTCTATCAGATTAAAGTCGGGAGTCTGACTGGAACACAGTTTTAAAATATGCACCTAATCAAGGCAACTGCAGCGTTGCTTTCAGATAAAGTTGACAGAAAGGATCCATGTGCTCTGTTGCTCACAAAAACGAGCGCGTTTAAAGTTGATGAAGTTTGACTCATACCTGACAGCTAAAAATGAACTTTAACAGGGACACCCAAAGTGACGTCACACATGTAAGTTCACAGCATGAGCTTTCTGATGAAGAGACAGCTAATCTTAGCAGCTAAATCTGACAGAAAGTTGAGATCTGAACACCTACTGGACATAAATAGTGTGACATGCGTTGCAGATAACTGCACCAACTACGAGCTCATGTTTGAGCGGGAGTTCTCTGTCCCCGGGGACGCGGCCATGCTGAACAGCACCCTGCTGTCTCCGGACGTCTTTAACTTCACCGCCGTCCCCTTCAACATCACCTGGTTCAGCGCAAAGACGGGACAGGAGATGAGAAACGAGACGGGTCGGATTCTGGTGCTCCAGGAGACGCTTTGGTTCCTCAACATCACCATGGACGACGATGGGGAATACCTCGCTGTAGTGCGGTGAGAGACTGTCTGAAGGCAAAGTCATTACAACAAAGCCAAGTTAGCCTATCAGAAGTTTGCAAAGCCATGACATTATCATCATCATCATCATCATCTGGGCTTTCCTCTATTGCATAAAGAGGCAGTAATCATTCTGAATGTGAACTTCAAACCTCATTGCATTGTCTTTCCATGCAGAACTCCTTCTCAGTGCTACATGCAGTCCACGAGGCTGGTGATAAATCTGCCAGAGGCCGGAGAGTGTGGAAGGCCACAGAAAGCATATGACTCTCTCACAAAAGGCGTGGCTGATAGAGTGAACTGCCTTCTGTGGGATTATGTTGAGAAACTGGACAGCTACGGCATCAGCTCCTCTGTTATGTGGTACAAAGTGAGTAACAAACTATCTTTCATAGGCAAAATCAGTGGACCACAACTTGTTTGCTATTATACCATTGTTGTCCATATTGTTGTGAAACAATTTTCTAGACAGTCAGTCAAGAGAATTTCTACAAGACTTGGTGGAATAAAAAGCTTCCCTTCTTTTCCTTATGAAGATGAGATGAATGCCTTTCTAAATATGTCTAACTTCAACTTTCTGCATCTGGTTTCATGCTGCTGAGTTTTCTGCAACTGTTTCCTCTCAATAGAACCGCAGTTCAGGAAAGTCACGTCTGTCCCTTTAGGAACAAAGTACAAAACGAGATAAAATACTTGTCCTCCAGCCTTCAAAAGAGGATAATCATAGCCTTTTTATTATTATTATTATTATCATTATTATTGTCAAGTTATTAAATCATACTGGGTCCTGATAGAGTGCATCTTCTGTAAAGTTAAACATGTTTTCTTTTTTTGTTCACCCAACTCAGGGCTGTGATCCCATACCGCAGGACTCAAGCAGCCAAACCTACTATGACAGAAACAAGCTGGCCTTCTACGAGGTGAAAACTGAAGACAGCGGCATTTACACCTGCACTCTGACCTTTACCCTCGATGGGGTGACGGTAACTGTGTCGGAGACCACGGAAGCAACGGTCAATGGTCAGTTCAGATCAGACTATATTTATACATAACGGCAAAAATGACTCGTATGACCTACTTTCGAAGTGTCTGGTTAAATATTTCAAAAGCAGGTTTTGGACTTGTTTGCTTTTGTTTTGATTCTTATTTCAGGTGTTGGGTTTACTTTGTGAGAGTTTCTGTTCAGGTTTCCCTCCAATGTCATTCTCTCTTCTTCTTCTCTTTTATGGCGGATCGGAAGCAACTTTAATGTGCATACCGCCACCTACTGTGCATGAGTGTGCAGCAACACTACCACTACCACAACACTAACACTTCTTTTAATAACATTTAATTTATTTTATTTTTAAATAAAAAAAATATTTTTTTATTTAAAAATAAATAGAAAAATGTATTTATTTTTCCAATTAAATTGGAAAAAAATAAATAAATGGTAAAACCAAAGAGATGATCAAATGGCAAAAACCAAAATCATACCTTATGTTTTCTCTTTGGTTTTGCCATTTGTTTATTTTTCCAATTTAGTGGAAAAAATCAAATACATTTTATTGATGCAAATAAAAATATTTTATTTAAATAAAACTCGTCAATGTTGTAAAGAGTGTTAGTGTTGTGACAGTGGCTAGTGAACGCACGCTCTTCGGTAAGGCGGTATGCGTGGGCCCAACTGCGTCATGCTCGCAGGCTGACAGCTCTGTAACGCACGAAGCAGAATCAAGCTAGTAAACAGAGGCACTAAGCGACCCCCAACCGGGTATGAACCGTCATACGGCTCATTTGCCGTTATCATAAGCTATAGTCTGATCTGAACGACTCATTGACCGTTAACTCGTGATCTCCGGCTGATTACCGTCGCCATCGGTAGGTCAGGTGCCGAGTGTATAAATGCTGATGTCAGTCGTGAAGGCCGGCTGTTTCATATTTAATCTGTGTGAGATCACAGCCTGAAGTTAGTGAAAAAAAGCATGTTTAACTTTGAAAGATACCGCTGCAGAACAGTATATTTAATAACTTGACAATAATGATAATAATAATAATAAAAGATGATTATCTGCTTTAACGAGGAACGAATGTTATCTCGTTTTAATACTTTGTTACAAACCACGAACTGCCGATTCGAAACGGTACGAAAATGGCGGCATGGTAGATGCCAGAAAGACCAGTTAGGGCTATTTGCAGAAGGCGTCATGTCTTCATGGAAAGAAGGAAGCTGCCCGCAGAGTGCTGTAAGTACTCTTGGTAACTGTCTGGAAGAGTGATTTCACAGCTGGCTATGAGACTGGTGACATAGTAGCAGGCAAATTGTGATCCTGTTACTATGAACCGCGCCTGGCTGGAAAGGAGGCGATCGTGGCTGTCCAGTTCTCAGCATATCCCACAGAGGCAGTTCACTCTATCGGCCAAGCCTTTGTGAAGAGAGGTCGCCATGCTTTCTGTGACGCCCGCTCTCGACTCTGGCAGGTATCTGGCGCCGTGGCCTGTAACGCTGAGAAAGGTTCTGCATGGAAGATTTGTGCGGCTGAGGACAGGATTCACATTCAGGAAATGATACTGCATAACATACTGTGAAGCAGATGTGACGATGACTGCGATAGGCTAACGGCGTTGAAGTGACGCGCTCAGCTGGTCTCTCGCACTACAGCGGTATTCCCCGTAGTCGTCCATGGCTGTTATTAAGGCACCAGATCGACGTCTGGTTCTCTGCGCGAACAGGTACGGCAGGGTGCTGTTCAGCTGACCGCGTCCGAGATTGCCGGCTCAAACACGGTGACGTTATGCTACGCGGCCGGTAGTGTTCGGGTCTCGGCTTTCATTTAACTGCTTGGGTACCAGCTTTGTCTCTTCGTCGAAAGCTCGTAGCAAAGCGAAGACACATGCAATGTGGCGTCGCTGAGTGTCCTGTTAAATCGGTATGAAACTTTCATCAGCAAGCAGTTTGTGACGGCAGGCGCACATGGTCACTGCATCGGCACAGCTCTGAACGGCGGCTGCAGTGCGACAGAATTGCGCTGTTCAAGAGCTGTGTTCCAGTCGGGCTTTCCCGACTTTATCTGATGAGTGTCTGGTCAAGACCCATGACGGGGAACGCTCAGCCTCAAGCTGGCGAAGATGATGTCAGGCTGCCAGTGAACCTACAAAGCTCCAGGCAGACTGCTGTAATGGAAATATCGGGTTTTCCGCTGTTATTGAAAGATAGCGACAGGCCGCAGGCGTGCTTCAACGCCAACGATCCATCTTTTATTGACTCTTTCATCGGGTAGTCATTCTCCGCAGAAGAACGATGCATCTTGCGCACGGCTGAGGCAGGCTGTGAAACAAGCAAGCATGTGGCTGCTGTCTAATAAGCGCCCAGATTGCTGCTGTGAAACTTTTAAGCACAGAGCAAATAAGTGACACACGGCATCTGTGTCAGAACAAAACAGAGCCAACCTTTCATGTTTCAGCTGGGCCAGTCCACCACAGGCTCCGGCAACAGCTGGGTGACAGAGCGACCTTTGAAGCAGCGGAAACACGCCGTGACATGAGGCGACTGTGATGCTTATGGCGGCGTCTGCAGCCCGATGGTGTCTGACCTCCGGTGTAGATTTTTCATGGCACATGTGTTTCTCTTTCCTTCTCTGCTCGCTTCGCTCCACCCTCCTCAGCCCTCGGAGCCGCTGCAGAGAACTGGAAAACGCTGTGTACTCAAACCGGGAACAGAAGATATTCTCTGTCTCTTAAAAACACAAGAGAAAAAAAGAAAGAAAGGGTATTCTGATAGCAGGATTGTATTCAGCAAAAGAACTAATGCTGAGTCAGGCTGTCCAAAACAACAGACTAAATTGCGCCAGGGCGATTCTTTCGGGATGCGACATTTCCTGCGCACCTTCATGACACCTGCTCCTCGATCGATATTGAAGCCACGGTTCATGTTGGCCGTGACCCGCGCCAGAAGTGAAGCTGCAGAAGTGAAATGACGAAGTACTGCCGCCTGCCAGGGTAACTTTGCGCTGCTTAAGGTAGTACATTCCCTCCATGTTGATGGACCCATTATTGCGGCTGGGGATTCCTTCCTTATGATGACCATCAGTGACCGGCAGGCTTTAAAAAGGTAAATAAAAAATCTGGTTATGGCTGGGCACCATATCGACTTTCTTTCTTTCTTCGAGAGGCGCGGTATGTTTACCTGGGCCACAATACAGTAATTTGATCTTGTATGGAGATTAGAGTGGCACAAAGTGGAACATAAGACTGTTTTTGAAAATGGCGGTCTTGAAGTGGTCGAAACGAGATGCGACTCTGTTCACCTCGATGGCAACAGCTACCTCATCAACGCCGTAGTGTTCTGGAAGTTTCTGCTCCATAACGCCCGCAATGAATGCGGGCACTCCACACTTTCTTTCCAGAAAGCTTTCATTTAGCGACAATTGCGACAGATCGCGACCGCATCTGAACGAATCGACTTCATGATCAGTTCTCTGAATTTAAGGAGAAGTAAAAAAGCAAAAAGTCGATATAATAAAGTGTCGTCGATTTACATGTTTCTAACACGAATTACAAATTTTTCTGGCGCGTCTTTCACCAAGCGTGGCAGCGGTGGGCTGGAAGAACTCTCGTTTCCATAGCAATGACTGGGCTGACCAACTAACGATAATCGTGACAAAGAAGGGTTTCAGTGCGATTATTATGTTCGGGCGCACAGACTATTTCACCTCTCGCTGCCAATATTACGAAGATCTAATATTACTGAAAAGAGATAATGATGACGATCTGCGTCCTCTGATGTTCTGTTTAATTAAAGCTGGGAAGCAAAGAAACTAAATATGAAACAAAATCGCCCGTTAACTATGTGTGGGAATAAAAATACTCCTTTGCGGAGTTTAGGCTAGTGTTCTTTGTTTTCAACCTTCGCTTCTATTCATTCTGCATTGTTATAACTTTAGACACAGTAGTTAAATTATCGTAAACAAACTTATGAATGCAGTTACGATATAAAACTCAGGCGGCTTCGCTGTGTGTAAACTGGAGCTGAAATAATAATAAAAATTGCTTCTGCTATTGCCACAAAGAGAACGAGGCTAAAGAAGGCTATGTTTTATTTATCACTGGTAAAATTGCAGATCTTGATTATCCCAACTGTACATAAGCGCACTCCAAACAGGGCCTGGATCCTCGACGCCCAGCAAGGCTTATAAGTCATTACCTGGTCTTAGCTTTTTCCCCAGACTGTGGCGGTATGGCTGAAAGAACCCCAGGCCAGGATCTAAGTGGGCAGCTCACGCTGCCAGGCAGCTGCTTCACCGGCTTTGCGCAATGAGACTCGCGTTTAAAACCAATTTTCGAACACTGCGACTGGTCTAATCTCGACACTGATCGGATGCTATTTTCGGCAAGTCAAATGGTCATGAATCCCAATATCATCAAGCACCTACTGGTGGCTAAGAACTCATCAAACTTCTTCAAGTCAAGCTTGTTGGACATGATTAAATCTGGGGACGGAATATTATCTTCTGGTAAAATTCTGAGGAGGAAAAGGCCAGGAACCAGAGGCTCGTTTTCCCCACCATATTTGGTTTGTTTTGATAGTTTTACTTAAATCTTCTGAGATCAAGGTCAGGGCAATGAGAAAAGGATTACGAACTAGGAAAGCAGAGTCTTCGTTCCATGTGACCGACAACTGGCTTTAATGAAACTGGCTGAAAGATTGCTGTTCAAAAGCTCGCGGCTCATTTAAACTGAAAATCTTTCTGGGCTTTATCAGGATCTCGAAGCAATATGTGTTACAACATTGGCGGCGAGAAGGTGAGGCGATAAAGTGTTGCTGTCGCTGACAGAGCGGTTCGTCTTTATTACGAAATGTAACAAATCTCGCTGCCAGGACGGGCACTACCTTTCCCAACAAAACAAACTCATTCTGTCGAACAGGGCCTCAGCAGATGGAATGAACTGATGCCCAGCGTGTTCCGACAACCAACGGCGTGTTTATTCTGTTTACGCTTCGTCAGATGGCAGGGCGCCGGTCTCTCAATCACGCGAACACTATCCATCTGTTTATGGGACCGACCTCAACTACTGGAAGTTTCAAGGTCCCGACATTTATGTCGAGGGTCGATGAGCTCATGTATGGGACGTCAAACTTTGCAGTCTTTACTGAGTCATGTTAAGCTGAGACATCAAATCTGGTTAGGAAATGGTTGGTGATGCGGCGAAAAATGATTTGTGTGTTTGTAATGAAACGCCGACAGAGTCAGAAGAGCAAAAAGAAAGAGCGACAAGGCGGCCGTTGCTGGGTAGTATGAACGCGTGTTTATTTCGTTTTCTCTGTTTATTCCAAGCGTGGGAATCATCGCGCAATTTCTGCAGAATAAGGATGGCTCCCATTGTTAAACAGAGCTTTCTGTTCTTTGAAGCAGGTAACATGTTGCATGTAATGGACCATTTCTGTGTCTAATGCTGGCGCTGATAAGTCGGCTGAGCTTCAGTCGTCTTTTTGTCTGTGAAAATGAAAATGCGTGTCATGTTTACAGGTATTTCAAGCATGAATTTATGAACCTTAGCCGTCATCCATGTTTGCATTGAATGATTGTACAAAGAAACGTTAACACACGAAGAGATTGAGCCAAGCGCTGAATGGCTGCGCAGGGTGTCGAACGGCAGCATATGCAAACCGAAGATGTTGCAAGCTGCGTTGCACCACGCACGGCTCCCACTGGGCTGCTTCATGCCGCTGCGTTGGCGTGATTCTGCTGCGACACTCATTTCACCTGGAAATCGGCGTACGGTCTGCTCTGAATGGGCGCGGTAACTTTCTTAACATGTGCTTTGACGACTCCATTCATTCCTATGAACCTGCGCGATAATTTTGTCTAATACAACAAACGCCCAACCATCGTGCGTGTGAAATGTCAGAAATACACACCTCATTACAAAACGCTGATCAAGGTCGGCTGAGACAATGTTTGGTGAGTCACATCAGCAAGTTCATGCTGACCCACTGGGAAGAAATGTTGAAGCTGAAATGTCAGAGGAGAATGTGTTTGACTCGAGGCAAAGGAGTGTGAGTTGCCAGGCAGAGTCTCTCCGGGTGTTGTTTGCCTGAGTGGTGTGAAGCTCTGCTGCAAATATAAATCAGCTTTGTCATTCATCCCACGACCAGAGAGTAAATCTGAAATTTTGCGGACACTAGAAGGACTTTGCGCTGCCTCACTGAATTGAGAGTCAGAGTAAATCAGTGACCCAGCAATGCAACATCCATGCCAGTTAAATAACTTTGTAGCATCTCAAATTAGACTGGGTGGTGTTTTTGGTGCTCAATGCGTCTTTCAAGTGCCATTCGGCACTTTGAACAAAGCCGACCTGGCTTTCGCCGCCGCTCCCTGTAGGAATGGTGTCGCACGTGCAGCACCACAGCGATGTCAACGAAAAGGAGCCAGGCGCGGAAGGGTGGGCTGTTTGATCAGCACTCAGCGGCGCTCGGCCGCGGCGTCAATGGACGATTTCAACCAGAACAGTCTTTCTTTTCAGCCACTGGTCGCGCGTAGCGAGGCTGGTGCGTTGTGATGCGGGTGCTTTGCGGATGAATTTGTTGTGCGTGGTCTCTGTACTTCGGCGTCTCAGCGCGACCGTTGAGGAGTGCATGTGTGTGTCAAAGGCTGATGACTATTACGAGTGTTTAGCAATGACCACTGAATCTTTGCGAAACAACAAAGTGATGGATGGTCATCTTTCTAACCAGGCTATCAATGTTTCAAAAAGTTTTAGTGTTTTGAACGGTCTAAAGTTCCTAAGTGAGAGTTACTCAATCTCCGTGGGAGACGCCAGTGATCGGTAGCGGGCGGGTGCCAACTCGTACGAAAACGGCGCGAGCTGTGCTCGCCTTTCCCGCCTTCAAATGGTGAGGAGTTATGTTTGGTAATATTCGCGATGTTCGAAGTTTTACATTCGCGGCCAAAAAATGTTTAATTTCTCTCTTCCTGGTGAACAACACGTAACCATGTTCTTATTATTAAGTAATCGTCCTCATCACGATTCTGTCGAGAGCGCTTTCTGTCCGGCGTCTTTATTATTTCTCATTTGGGCAAGCACTGGAAAGCGTGCTCAAAGATCGAAGAGATGAACAGCCTTTTGTCGAAAGGGCCGAGGTCTGGCTCAATCTATTACAAAGATCTACTCAGACGGCGCGAGGCAGCTGCTCAGGCGTCAAACCGTGGCAAGAAAAGAGCCATGAATGAGCGGGCATAATGGCAAGTGTGAAGTACTGCGTTGCGGCTGGGCCAAAAATCCATGATAGCTGGCGGAGTTATCTGCGGCGCAGTCTACGTGAGCAACCTCGAACTTGGGCGAATGCAGTGGTGCGTCTCGTATTGGCGTGGGCACCTGCTTTGGTTTGTGGTGGTGCTCTGAGTTTCTGGCAGCCTGTTGTCACGCCTCTTTCAACGGTAGCAATGATGCAACACTGCTTTCTGGCACAGGCTGCGACCAAGAGGCAAACACCATCAGAAAACATGTTCCAATCAGCTGCATAACTGGCGGAAGAGTGGTATCACAAACGGTTACGACCTCAGCTCAGAGTTTAGACACATAAAACCCGCGGCGGTTACTGGCTTTGTTTGCTGTTTTTGTTCCATGCATGGTGGCCATGTCCAAACAGCGTGATGTTGCATGTAGCTGCAGAAATAAATGTGAATTGAAGAGCAGGAGGACAACTCATCCGACGCTGGTAACAATCCCAAACCAATCTCAGGCTAGCTTGCAACGTGGAAATATTGCATCTGTCTTTTCACGCATGCTTTGTGATGCATTGTAAGAATAATTGCTGCTGTCACATTTTGAAAAATTGACCCCTCACTTTAGTGGACAAGTAACTTCGTCACTGGTACTATTTATACAACTCAGCGGGCTGTCTGAAGCGATTCGGACCACAAGAAGCGACCAAAAAAATAAAAATCTAAAATGAAACGTCACCTGCTTCAGAGCAAGCATCCAAAGACCTGGTCAGCAACGGCGGCGTGCTGGTTTGCAGGCGCGGAAAGGAGAGCATCTCTGCGTGCAAGGGGTGCCCACCATGCAGCTCGGCGATTGGTCTGCTGTCCCCCTCAGCAGGTAGCTGGCACGAGGTGTGAACTGGAGCGACTGTACTCTTTGTTAAGATTATTACGCCCATCCCCAGCACGTGCTCACCACAAATAATAGCTACATGAACGACCGCTATATTTCATGACTACGGCTAATATTTCCTGGACTCAATAGTTACAACAAAAAAACAGAAGGCGATGAAAATGAGCACGCGTATTACGCGCATAAAAAACTCCTAGATAAAGTGAAACTACCT
>CAKLNU010000782.1:0-52500 GCA_922788865.1 Poeciliopsis turneri
CCCAGCAAGAGGCAGAACGAGGGCGAGAATCTGGCCGCTTTAAAGGCTCCTGAGCGAAGAAGAAACTGTCACGGTCATCAGACATGAGCTCAGCGTGGAGGAGAGAGACTTTTCTACCTGCCCGAGTCACTTTTGCCTCGTAACGCGTTTGTTTCTGGGGCATTTGGAGGCTAAACGTTGGCGGAGAAAACACAAAGTGGAGCTGCTTTTGAGGCGGCAGCGGAGCAGCGGGCTGAGTTGTCTCTTCACGGTTCTCATGTGTGTTATAAGTCCCGCCTCCCGCTCTGAGCGCCACAAGTTCCGAGGAACAAGCGAGTCGAGAGAGAGAGACATGGCAGAGGAAGCTCCAGCAGCAGCAGCCGCGCCGGCCAAGGCTCCGGCCAAAGCCCCGAAAGAAGTCCGCTCCCCGGGCCAAGAAGGACGGACCCAGCCTCCTGAAACTCATCGTGGCTGCCGTGCCGAGTCCGCTGAGCGCAAGGGATGTCCCTGGCGGCCCCTCAAGAAGGTGCTGGCCGGGAAGGGAGTGGACGTGAGCAAGGCCAACAAGCGCATCAACACCGCCGTCACTCAAGTTGGTCACCAAAGGGACCCTGAGCCAGACCAGAGCACTGGGCCTGGCTCCTTCAAGCTCGCCAAGGAGCCCAAAGCCGCGAAACCGGCCAAGAAGGGTGGTGAAGAAGAAGGCTCCTGTTAAGGCGCAGCCCGCCGCCAAGAAGAGCGCAGGCCAGCAGCTCGCCGCCAAGAAACCCGCGGCAGCAGCAGCAGCAGCCAAGAAGTCCCCGAAGAAAGCTCCGGCCAAGAAACCCAAGGCCAAGAAGCCCGCCAAGAGCCCCAAGAAGGCCGCAGCGGCCAAGAAACCCAAGGCCGCCGCCGTCAAGAAGCCCAAAGCCGCAGCTAAGAAAAGTCCAGCCAAGAAACCTGCAGCCAAGAAGGCCGCAGCCAAGAAGACCAAGAAGTAAACATCTGCTTCAGCCGCTGCATTTTACTCACCAAAGGCTCTTTTAAGAGCCAACACACATTCTGCTAAAGAGCACGAGCTGTCCTCTCATTTACCCATCATTCACTGCGCGCACTCAAACATTTACATTCATCTACAACTCTCAGCTACATGCATTATTAATGCACTTATTTTATACAGTGATGGGATTTACACTTCTCATCAAGGATCCGCATCATTTGGCCGGATATCAATACATGTACAACACGTCAATATTCACACCTTTTCCTCATGCCACGTCATTATATTACGTCACTCTTGCTTATGAAATCACTGTGAGCACAAATCAGCACAGACTCAAGCAGCTCTGCTTTATAACACAAACATGTATAAGATTAAATATGGATTTGCAACAAATAGTAAAAAGAAAAAATACAAACAGAATAAACTGTCATATTTAGTTATGAAAGCAGAAATTATTTTAATATTTAATCGATACCAATAAATTAGTGAAATGTGCTACTAAATTATATTTTTTTGTAAAACAATTTTCAAATCAAAGAATTCAAACTTCACGATAGTCAATGGAGATAAAATTATTCCCTTCAGATACAGGACAGGATTTTCATTCACCCGCCTTTTCAATCTCATCTAAATTAAAGTATTGATTCTTGTTTGTTTTTTTTAAAGAACGTTCTCCATCTGTCAGTCCTGTAGGAGGAGCCGCTCAGCTCGGCTCCTCATAGGTCCGCAGCTCACACATAAAGCCGACACTCCGCGGCTCGCGCTCACATTCGTCTCTGTGTTTCCGCAGAAGAAGAATAAGAAAATCAACATGAGCGGCAGAGGAAAGGGAGGCAAAGGACTCGGTAAAGGAGGCGCCAAGCGCCACCGCAAAGTCCTCCGCGACAACATCCAGGGAATCACCAAGCCCGCCATCCGCCGTCTGGCTCGCCGCGGGGGAGTCAAGCGCATCTCCGGCCTCATCTACGAGGAGACCCGCGGTGTGCTCAAGGTCTTCCTGGAGAACGTCATCCGTGACGCCGTCACCTACACCGAGCACGCCAAGAGGAAGACCGTCACCGCCATGGACGTGGTGTACGCGCTCAAGAGGCAGGGCCGCACTCTGTACGGCTTCGGGGGTTAAACTCGCAACTGCTTCACAAAACAAGGCAACAAAACGGCCCTTTTCAGGGCCACACACTCACCTCTTCATCAGCTCATATTCCTGTAAATGTGGTTTTATAAATGCAGTTGTTTATGTTTAACCTTTACTTCTAAAAGAAGGAAAAAGGAATAACAATTTCTGCAATGAAGACTCTGAAAACAATTCTAAACCTGAAAATTATAATATGGTTCCTCACCTTGTAAAACTGATGCTGACACCTGCTGGACCTTAAAAATAACTACAACCTTGTTGATCCTGTTCACTGAGTGATTTGATGACCGAGTTACAGTGTCATTGTAATTCACTTAAAGTATTTGGTGACTAAATGTCAACATAACATAAAAATCCGAGTGAAACAGTTCATGAGGATGCATGTAGACTGTTCCCCCCCCCACATCACCCCTGCAATTTTTGTTTGTCATTTTCTAAAACCTTTTAGAAAACGTTTTGTCTGTTACTCTCCTTTTTATGCAACTTCAGCTGTAGAGGTTTGGATAGATTGCGTTTTGGTTGCCCCAGTATCTCACAGGCTCCATCCATCTAGACCAGATCAGAGATTATCTTGTAACATTTGATACTTTTTCAGCATTAAAAGCCTGTTTTAATACTGAACCAAATCTCTATTTCTCAAGGTCATGTCATTGAGGAGTTTTTGTCGGGTGCCACAATCGGTGAACGGAGTTGGGTGTTGCTCAGATGGAGTACTAACAGGATGTTCATATGAAAGAATCACTGAAAAAACAAGAAAACACTTGGCAAGACTCCGTTCTTGCTTTGCTACAAGTTCTCACTGCCGCAATGTAGAAAACTTGCCAAAGGATGTTGAAAACGAATGATTGCAAGTTCCTGACAACGAATGTAATGTATTTCTGACTGGAGTGAATTTGTAATTTTGGAAATTTTATATTTCTGTCTGAAGAAACCAAAACATGTCTGTCATAAAAAAGAATGAAGTGTTCATATATCTAGTATTATGATTGAATTGGCTAAAAATCAGTGATGACGCTGTTTACTTTCGTTTCCCTTTTGGCGGGAGTTTTCCCGCCTTTCTTTCTCCGCGCGGCTGCGTGCAACGTTAGAAAAGCCACGTGGTTTCACTTCCAGCGCCTCATGCAATCACAGGCAGGAGACGCTACAGCTTCATTTACATACAGCGTGTATAACATCAGCTGTTCCCTCGTCAGTATCATTATTCGTCACTGTCAGTTTCCCAGAGACAACATGCCCGAACCCGCCAAGTCTGCGCCCAAGAAGGGCTCCAAGAAAGCGGTCACCAAGACCACCGGCAAAGGAGGCAAGAAGAAGAGAAGGACCAGGAAGGAGAGCTACGCCATCTACGTCTACAAGGTCCTCAAGCAGGTCCACCCCGATACTGGCATCTCCTCCAAGGCCATGAGCATCATGAACTCCTTCGTCAACGACATCTTTGAGCGCATCGCCTCCGAGGCCTCCCGTCTGGCTCACTACAACAAGCGATCCACCATCACCTCCAGGGAGATCCAGACCGCCGTGCGCCTCCTGCTGCCCGGTGAGCTGGCCAAGCACGCCGTGTCTGAGGGAACCAAGGCGGTCACCAAGTACACCAGCTCCAAGTAGACCAGCTAATGCTGCTGCTGCTGCTGTGAAAACAACCCAACGGCTCTTTTAAGAGCCACTCACTGCATCTGCAGAGCTTTGGTCTTTAATCTCCACATGATTGTTGGTCGATGTGTTATAAGCACCACTCTTAACTGAGGATTGTCTTTGATATTCTTGTAAGAGAACTTGAGGTTATATTTATTTCAAAGTGCAGTTTAAACGATCCGATTCTGAAAATTAACTTCAGTAATGTATCTTTAGGAGTCGGCTCGTTTTATTTTAGTGAGTGAAGTTCATACATTTGTATCTTGTAATGCTCCGGTGGTGGAGAAGAAGCTGCAGACTCGCAACCACACCGGTCCTGTGACCTCAGTGTTCATTTTAATAAACGTCACAAAGCTTCTGTGTTATCAAAAATAAAAACTGAGTCCAAACAACCCGCAACGTTACTGCAGTTGGGGAGATGAAACATAAATGTCCACGAGTCGATCTCCAGCGCGTTTCTCCCACGCGCTCCACAAAGAAGGAATGACGTGTACTTGTGACATCACTAACAACTTCAGCTGTCATAAAGCGACACCACACAATTACGGCGTTACAATCTGCATTAAGTTTTTACAGAAAAAAATGTATTTTCAAAAGTAAAAAAATTTCCAATAACCGTGAAGGTTTTTTTTTTTTAATGCATTTGTAATAGAAGAACGACAATAAAAGGTTCTGGGGAAAAAGGTTTCAAGTTTGGCAGAAACTATAATTTATTTATTTTTTGGGACAATTGTAACTAAAGGCTATAAGTGCCGCTATAAACGTTAACCAAAGAGGAAGAACCTTCTCTGCCGCGGCGTGAAGTCTGCGTCACGGCCGCTCAAGGTGCCGCCATGACGAGGATAAACGGTGAGCAACGAGGAGGCGCTGTGTGCTGAGCTGTTCAGCCTTTTCGTGTCTAATGCAAACACATTTTAAATGAAACGGAATAAGAGCTTTATAAGCACGACAAAAGGTTTTTATAAAACCAAACAGTGACTCGAAGACTCGAGTCCCGTCGTCCAGATGTTCTGGATCACCGGAAAGATCCGTTTAAAAGAACTGGATCGTTTGTGGACATCAAGAAACTGGTTATATCACAGTCTGTATTTTTAACTGCATGTAATAGCTCTCTCATCAAACCACTTTTTGTTCGTTTTATTTTATTTTTTTTTAGAAAAAATAACTACATTTGTTGATGCTTTTATTTTGATAAGGTGACTTCGCTGTTGCAGCTTAACGACAAAAAAGGAACGGAAGGCAAGTTGCAACAATGTTGCTAAAATGTATCTTATTAGCGGCAAGAGGAAGTCTTCCTCCCCAAACAAACCTTTGATTCTCAAAATTATCCACAGTTAAAAAAGCACTAGACGGCAGCGACCATGGGTCAGAAATAATGTTGCTGTTAGGGAAACACAGACTGGCTCTTCATCCAGGCCCTCACCTGCTTTAAAGTAAAATCGACCGAAATGTTGAACCGAGCACAGAACTAACAGTTGAAGGATTTTAGAACATATACTTGTTATAAAACGTTATCTTTTAATGAATTAAAAGACAACAACAAAACAAGCACAAGTAGCAAGACGAAGGAAATAAATAAGTATAAAGGTAAACGAATGAAGGCGCAAGATTTCAGTTCCACAAAATATTATAGCATCATGTCAGGTTCCAGAGACAACAAAACGTTAAAACTTCACAGGAATATGAGCTGATGAAGAGGTGAGTGTGTGGCCCTGAAAAGGGCCGTTTTGTTGCCTTGTTTTGTGAAGCAGTTGCGAGTTTAACCCCCGAAGCCGTACAGAGTGCGGCCCTGCCTCTTGAGCGCGTACACCACGTCCATGGCGGTGACGGTCTTCCTCTTGGCGTGCTCGGTGTAGGTGACGGCGTCACGGATGACGTTCTCCAGGAAGACCTTGAGCACACCGCGGGTCTCCTCGTAGATGAGGCCGGAGATGCGCTTGACTCCCCCGCGGCGAGCCAGACGGCGGATGGCGGGCTTGGTGATTCCCTGGATGTTGTCGCGGAGGACTTTGCGGTGGCGCTTGGCGCCTCCTTTACCGAGTCCTTTGCCTCCCTTTCCTCTGCCGCTCATGTTGATTTTCTTATTCTTCTTCTGCGGAAACACAGAGACGAATGTGAGCGCGAGCCGCGGAGTGTCGGCTTTATGTGTGAGCTGCGGACCTATGAGGAGCCGAGCTGAGCGGCTCCTCCTACAGGACTGACAGATGGAGAACGTTCTTTAAAAAAACAAACAAGAATCAATACTTTAATTTAGATGAGATTGAAAAGGCGGGTGAATGAAAATCCTGTCCTGTATCTGAAGGGAATAATTTTATCTCCATTGACTATCATGAAGTTTGAATTCTTTGAGATTTGAGAAAATTGTTTTACAAAAAATATAATTTAGTAACACATTTCACTAATTTTTGGTATCGATTAAATATTAAAATAATTTCTGCTTTCATAACTAAATATGACAGTTTATTCTGTTTGTATTTTTTCTTTTTACTATTTGTTGCAAATCCATATTTAATCTTATACATGTTTGTGTTATAAAGCAGAGCTGCTTGAGTCTGTGCTGATTTGTGCTCACAGTGATTTCATAAGCAAGAGTGACGTAATATAATGACGTGGCATGAGGAAAAGGTGTGAATATTGACGTGTTGTACATGTATTGATATCCGGCCAAATGATGCGGATCCTTGATGAGAAGTGTAAATCCCATCACTGTATAAAATAAGTGCATTAATAATGCATGTAGCTGTGAGTTGTAGATGAATGTAAATGTTTGAGTGCGCGCAGTGAATGATGGGTAAATGAGAGGACAGCTCGTGCTCTTTAGCAGAATGTGTGTTGGCTCTTAAAAGAGCCTTTGGTGAGTAAAATGCAGCGGCTGAAGCAGATGTTTACTTCTTGGTCTTCTTGGCTGCGGCCTTCTTGGGGCTCTTGGCGGGCTTCTTGGCCTTGGGTTTCTTGGCCGGAGCTTTCTTCGGGGACTTCTTGGCTGCTGCTGCTGCTGCTGCGGGTTTCTTGGCGGCGGGCTTCTTGGCCGCTGCGCTCTTCTTGGCGGCGGGCTTCTTAGCCTTAACGGGAGCCTTCTTCTTCTTACCACCTTCTTGGCCGGTTTCGCGGCTTTGGGCTCCTTGGCGAGCTTGAAGGAGCCGGAGGCCCCGGTGCCCTTGGTCTGGCTCAGGGTCCCTTTGGTGACCAGCTTGGTGACGGCGGTGTTGATGCGCTTGTTGGCCTTGCTCACGTCCACTCCCTTCCCGGCCAGCACCTTCTTGAGGGCCGCCAGGGACATCCCCTTGCGCTCCTTGGACTCGGCCACGGCGGCCACGATGAGTTTCGGGAGGCTGGGTCCGTCCTTCTTGGCCCGGGGAGCGGACTTCTTCTTCGGGGCTTTGGCCGGAGCCTTGGCCGGCGCGGCCGCTGCTGCTGGAGCTTCCTCTGCCATGTCTCTCTCTCTCGACTCGCTTGTTCCTCGGAACTTGTGGCGCTCAGAGCGGGAGGCGGGACTTATAACACACATGAGAACCGTGAAGAGACAACTCAGCCCGCTGCTCCGCTGCCGCCTCCAAAAGCGGCTCCACTTTGTGTTTTCTCCGCCAACATTTAGCCTCCAAATGCCCCCGAAACAAACACGTTACGAGGCAAAAGTGACTCGAGCAGGTAGAAAAGTCTCTCTCCTCCACGCTGAGCTCATGTCTGATGACCGACAAGTTTCTCCTTCGCTCCAGGAGCCTTTAAAGCGGCCAGATTCTCGCCCTCGTTCTGCCTCTTGCTGGGAGTTTTCCTCGAATTTCGCCTCCAAAAACATCCCAAACTGCCTTAAGTTCCACGTACTAATTGCGTTTCTAATAGCAGACAAAAGAGGAGACAGAATCACGGTGAAAACGTCGCGCTGAAGCGATCCAGTGATTTTTAAGAGAAGCGTTTTCCGTGCATGTAAACACACCGCCGTCCCGCTGCTGCAGGCAGACTGCTCCCAGATGAACCGCTCAAATAAACGTCCCATCTGCGCTAAATATGGATTCAGCAGCAGATGCAATGCAAAACAATATCATAACTGTTCCCCATCAGCAAATATACAACTTTTTTTTTTGTTGCCTTTCACATTCGCACGAGCTCTTAATCCCATTTTAAACATAGTTTTTCAATTAGTCAGATATGTTTTCTCTCAGGTCATGACTAAAATACTATATTCTAAAATCAGGACACTGAAGAAAATTAAAAATATCTTTATTTTAATGAAGAAAATTAAAATGACTGATGAATGTGATGAAACCAAAGTCCCATTCATTCAGGTTCATCATATAGTTGCTATTGGAACCTCTCATTTTTTCCATGTCAATACATTGTCATTGTTTTCTATCAGCGTGTCTTCATCGACACAGTGGTTGCTGGAACATAAATAGTAATAAAATTAACCTCCAAGATGTAAAAATAAAAAATAAATAAATAAAAAATACGACGCATTAAAATGTCCCTATCAGTTTCTTTTGACTTCAATATGATGACACTGAAACTTTTGAAAAACCGGTTGACAGACTCTCTGACCATCTATGTTTTTGAAGTTCGTCTAAGAAAGACTCAAAAATCATTTCATTGCATGTAAAAATCACAAAATAAAACCGATGAGGAATGAAATGATTGATGATCAATGTATCGGTTCGGAACACGAGAGCATCAGACGGTATAATCAGCACATTACTGCTTCAATAAAGATCAGTATTATGTTCACTATTTTGTTTATCTTCACAGCTATTGTACCACAATCCTCTGGTAGGGTTATGATAGTCTGTCTGATGAACTCGTTTATTAAGCGTAAGAATTTAAACAAACTAGGGATGATGTTGATGGCGATCGGTGACTTTGCAACCAGGAAAGAGGTCATTGGTACACTGTAAAAACTGACAACCCCCTTAGGAAAAGTCCCCTTTATTTTTTATCTCCTAATGGCTTAAGAAACTGTTTATGGTTCTTAAAAAGAACTTTAACGCCATTCATGACCTTGATGAATCCCAAAATGAGAATTAGCTTGACAGTAATTGTAGCAGTTGGTGCAACAAAAGGCCCGACAAAGTATTCAGCGCATGGAAAGGCAGTGACGTTTGTGTTCAAAATATCAATTAATGAAAAATGTTCACTTTTCTTGACCTCATGTCATGGTGTAATGTTTGGAGACAGTGAATTGGGGGTTTATTGATATGTAACCCATAATCATTACAATCACACACACACACACACACACAAAATCAAATATTTACTCTGCATTAATGAATCTACGTAATATATGAGTTTTACTTTCAGAAATGAGTGACCAAAAAAATCATTTTTTCCAATATAAATATATCTTTTCACATGCATTAAAATAAAGCCACGTAACTTACTAAGATTTTACCTCTAACGTCAGTGAGCTCAAGACACTCTGCTGACACCAGAGCCATAAAACAGAGGCTGTGTCACGTTGTGGCCACTGGGCGTCGCTGTGGCTCAACAAATACACATGAGAGCCGTTTTACCGGTGAGTTTCTGGATGGGGAGCCAAACAGGTTGTTGACCGGATTGAGCTTCTGCTTGACTCTGTGACGCTGCTGTTTATTAAGGGAGCCATGGTAAGGACTGATGGACAATAAATGGACGGTAACTACCTTCACCATTATAAGCACAGAAACTAAAAAAACAAAAAACAAAACAGAAAACAGGCGTTATTTATCCAGTATAATAATAATAATAATAATAATAATAATAATAATAATAATAATAATAATAATAATAATAATAGTCTATGTATAATGTAACAAAAAAATGTCATTATTACTTACGATTACCAATAATAATCCTTATTTTTACATATTCAACTATTTGATACTTGGACTTTATTTGATTTTAGCCTAACTGATTTTCAAAGTTTTTCTAATCTTTAAGATTTTGAATTTATATTCCCTTATTTCCATTTTCAGACCATGGAACGATATTTTTTGAGGCATTCAAAGCTCGGGTTAAGAGTTTTTTTGTTTTTTGTTTTTTGCAGTTTTTCATGCACCACACACTGTCAGTATATATTATTATGGAGATTTTGTGTCTCTTTGGAGAACGATGCTGTGATGCCTCTCTTATCATCAAAGCCTCCAGCGTCAACATGTCTGTCAAACTAATATCCGGACGGTGTGTGAGGCAGGCACGCGCAGGAGGGAGAGGGGAGGGGGGCAAAGAGGGCTTGACCCCCTGCCCCTTTTATTCTTGATGCCCTTAGTGCCCTTTTTTGAGTTTTTTTCTTTTTCCCAAAAAAATATTTTTCAATTTTTTATTTTTTTTATTTGTTTGTCAGAAGGCCTGTTTATACCCCTCAGCAATAATATTTAGCTAAATATACTAATTCATCAAAATAAACTAGTCTGGCTGTCCTCAGTCTAATAATGACTCAGTTTCTGCCTCCATGTTATTCAGACTCCGGGTTCATGGTGAGGAGGAGGGGGGCGGATCTGTGCCCCCCTATCAAATATTCATACCAACGTATAAATATTTTGTTCATTTTTAAACCTGTTCAAATTTTAAACCTGAATAATAATAATAATAATAATAATAATAATAATAATAATAATAATAATAATAATAATAATAAACGCTATTTAAATTAATGGCTTTAATATACCATTAATTATAAACTTAATATTTAACTATAAAAATCCTTGTTTTAATCCCCAGCCTGCTGAAATAAACACGTCCAACGTCCGTCATTATTAATCATTTGCCTCAAATGATTAAGTGATGCAGTTGCAAAGGGTTTTAATTTCGAGTCATGCAGAACTGATCTGACCGTTTCCAAAGCAAAGATCAGAAGCAAGACATTCCCCCAGAACTACAGTGAGCTCATTGTAGCTATGACCTCAGTGTCTATGTCACAGATCTATGTCATAGATCAAATAACATCTGAGGTTATAGATGCTTCCATCTCAGAACATCAGGTAATATACAAGCAGCTCTTTGACCCTCATCACTGACTTTTACAAGGATTTTTAGTATGGAAGAGGTTTTAGTCACCAAGTTTTTTCCCCTGACTTTTGGTGCTGGATATTTGATTACCACAGGAGTGAGGAAAGTTTTCAACAAATTACTTCCAGGTATCAGCTTTGAAAAAAGTAACTCTCAGGATGAGTGCATTGAATACGATGTTTTCTATGCTTATCTTTTCAACCCTTCTCCAGCTGGAGTGAGTTTTCAGAAGAGCATTTCTTGAAGAGACCAATGTAGTAGGGAACGATTTCTCCAATCTTTCTAAAGAACAAACTATCTCAGCTGGGGCAGTTTGTGACTTATCAGGCCCTTGTGTGAGTTTTCAGACAGTTGAGTGTGAAAACTCAACTTCTGCTCTGACAAAAGCAGCACTAGAAGACTGGACCTATGAAAAGAGATCTGTCCTTAGGGGACTATTTTGCCAATCTTCGTGAACATTCCAAGGTCCAAAGAACAAATCTTACCTGACTGCAACATTTGCTCTGAAGAGGAAAGACGTCGCGCTGAACAGAGCAAACATCTGCCCAGATGTCACTCTAAAAATTCTTGTTGTACCGCATTTTGACTGACAGCATGTTACATTTGTCACGCTCCTCCTGATCTTTAGTATGGCAGAGATCTTAGTCAGCAACATTAGAAGACAGTATCACTGAAGAGACCACTGTCCTAGGTAACTTGTTTATATTAATTATTATTAGTAGTAGTAGTAATAATAGCAACATTGACATTAATGTTAATATATTACTATGTTAACCAATATACAATTAATTATGTAATATAGAGTTAATAAGATACTTAGTAATAATAATTGTAATTATTATATTGCTAAGTAGGCTACTATACTAAATTGATTCTAATAAATCATAATTATTTTAACAACAATAATAATAAATAATTATTATTGTCCGAAGTAGAGCAGTCCTCTAAACAACCACACTGTTATTAGCTGTGTTTGCATCCTGCGAAGGACGGATTTGTAGGCCGATTACGTCATAGTGTGGCGACAAGGCCTGTCCGAATTCCGAATTCCTTCAAATGCGTCCTTCTTTGTTTCCTCAGATTTGAAGCATGGGTCCGGTGTATCCTTCACAGCCCAGCATATCCCTTGATTCACTGCAGGTCCCAACCGCGTCAATGGCGGTCAAGAGCGACAAGTTATTTTACAACGGTTTTAGGGGAGAATGTAAGTGTGTAAGTCTATGACATTTGAGCCCCCGCCCCTCCAAAGGTCTCTGCACGGCCCTGGTGTGAGGAGCTCCTCAGTTAAAGAGTTTATGATTCGAAATGAGAGTCTGGATAATCAGTGAAGTAAGGATTTTGGCCGCCAGGGGGCAGCAGGCTGCTAAACAACCACATAAATCATCCCGGAAGTCACCCTTGAGCAGAAAACGTCCCAGTACTTTGGGCCAAGTTCTATTTATGGGATATTTGAAACGAAAACAGCAGCAAAATATCCGAGTGGCTGTTTTAAAAATAACATTTTCAAAAAAATAAAATGTTTTATTTTTTGCAATCTTTGGGAAAATGAATGCAGTGACAGCAGCAAACCTCGTGGTGACTTAAAACGCTTTCTTATGCAGCAGCTGTCACTATCTAAATTTATTTAAATAGTTGTTATAAAAGGTCATAATGCATGGGAATAAAGAATATTGCCGTTTTTGATGTATGTGTTGCTTTTGTTGTGTTCAGATTTGTTACATTGTAACCTCTACTGCACTGTTTGAGTTGTTTTTTTAACATGTGGCATATAAATAACCTTTGAGTTTTTCACTTTATCACCTTGTCTTTTTTTAACTAACGTGCTATGATGCTGCAGCCTCATCAGAGAGCTGCAGATGAGGTTGAACTCTCTGCAGAATGTCTTCTGTCTCACTGAGACCTCGTTCTGGGTCGCGCTGTGGTTGAAAACGGGGCCACGAGGCGCATCGACAAATCAGCATCAAACTTTAAAAACCCTTCAGATTTGCGGCCTCGGAAAAGGACAGAGGAGAATTTACTCCTGGTAGGAGACTAATGTAGAGAACAAAGAAACAAATAAACTAAAAAAATAAAAAAGGTTGGTTGCTGTTAAGTTCCCGCTCTGGCCGACCACGTCGACCTCTGCCCCTGCAGCTCAGTCAATGCCTCCCCTCCTCCGCCCTGACAGGATGCATGCGTGGTCGTAGCTCTGCTGTACAAAGAGCAGCTCCTCTGATAGGGTTACAGAGAGAAGGCCTGCTTTTAATTTGGATTTTAACCTTTATATTCCAGTCTTTTTGCTCAAAATTTTATTCATGCATTTAGAAAGAAAGCTAAATACAGAAAAAAAGCATCATAAAGCAGCAAAAAAAAACCTCTCTAATTTTAATTGTTTAAGTTTCCAGAGCAAAGTAGGAACCTTTCTGGCCAATACAGACCTGATTCTGTTTCTCTCAAACCACCATGACCGCATACAGCAAAGATCTATTTATTAGTCATCATGTAAGCACAGAGTTTCGTCTTAAGGTGTTTTGCAAGCCTTGTTTTTTTTTCAACATGCTGAATACTTTTTGAGCTGCAAAGTGTTTCATAGATGTGTGAGAAATAGGCGGAACAAATATTGCAGATTTGTTCCGCCTTCTTTAAAATGAATTTACAATTTATAGTAACATGTTTTCTCTTAGGTCTGCCATTACAAGAAATAGTCCAGCAGATGAAAACTGTGATCTCGACTCGATGCGACTGAATGTCTGCATCTTTTATTCAAGCAAAAGTGAAAAAATGAAATTGGTCCATGGAATCAATTGGCTTCAGTCACCGTGTCAGTGAGTTTCGGGATCCAGTATCGTCTCTACAGCAGGTCCGGAACGGGCCGTGCTGAAAGAGCCAATCAGAAAGCAGAGAGCAGGCGGCCAGGTTGTTCTTTGCTTCGGGATTTTCCAATCATGTATTTCATATGTGGTGAAGACGTGTAGTTGTATGGAAGCCAGTACTGTGGTGTGGCAGTCAACTTTGAGACACGAAGCAGTGGCGTGATTTTCTTTTTGTCCAAATAATTCTGTGTAAGTCTGGTTTATGCTACCTCTTATCTGATCTTATCGGACAAAAAGAATAAAGTAGTTTACAGAAAAAGCTTGCCGTATTGTGCCACCAGGTCAAACTGACGCCTTGCTGTTACTTCCAACTTACTATTATCTTGTAAACAAAGAACTGACGTATTTTATTTATCCATTCCAATCTGTTTATTTATAAAGTTTAAAGAATGCATATTTACCCAAAGCGCTGTTCGTGACTCTGATCCCATTTTGACTTTACACCAAAGCACTTTTAGCGATTGAATATTTTGATCTTTACAATCCGTTGAATTGGAGGATGATGACGACGATAGAGACAAACACCACATGCTAAAACGTGTCTGCGATTCAGTACGTGCTCCTCTTCAAACAACGTTACGCGTTTCCAGGCCAATAAAACTCATCGTCTGGATTGAACTAAGCAAACAGGGACAAGGGTGTAAGAAAATTGATGGACGGATGGATAATCACTTCCGCTGACGACCTAAATAAACTGAACAACTAGGTTGTCTCGTCGTGCTCCCAGGTGACAATGCCAGGATTCATCAGAATTCATCAGAAATTCTCTTAAATGACCCAAACTGTTGAACATCGAGAACAATCAAACACATATTTACTCTTCACATACAATACAAAGCAAAATTCTGACAAATGTCACAAAACATGTTTCATTTGTTTGAGTTCTCTGGACATTTTAGGTGCATAAAAGCTCATGTATCTTCTCTACTTTAAAGCCAAGTCTTTCTCATGGGTGCATATCACAGCGCTTGCTGTCCTTCATTGCAAAAAAAGAAAAAGACGATGCCACTGAAAGGGCTGAACCAAACCCGCTGCAGCCCCTCTGTCACGTGATCAGACAGATCATTTGGACAGTCAAAGGCGTCAAGCGCCTCATTTTCAACCAAACCTTCCAGCTTAGCCAATCACAGGCAGCCTTTGTCTCACGGAAAGAGTTCTGTGCGTTTGTGAATATGGACAGAAAATACAGAAGAGGTTCAGTGTCGATGCAGCTTTCCAGTTTTTCCTTCTTCTTTGTGAAATGTGTGAGTATCAAGCGTCTCTCTGAGTCTGTATGTTTGCATGTGTTGTTTTACAGGACAGCTAATGGGATTTTATAACTATGTGGAGGAAATGACCAACCGCCACGTTGCGCCCAAATTTGCTTTTTGCAATCCTTTAAAATGTTTTTGCTCCTTTTATATACAATGAGAGCTAATTTGCTTCTTTGATTAGTCTGATCACATGTAGACGTTCATATTGTGTTTTCTAAGAAAAAAAAAAACAATATAACAACAATCCATTTGAATAATTAAAAGTACAAAAATAAATTTCAGGTTTTCATGCTTGAGTCCAATTTTATTTATTTTGAACTGTTTTCTCCTTCTTCCTTTAAAAAAAAAAAAAAAAAAAAAAAGTTAGTTATATGCTTTTCTGGATAAAAATTCCAAATATTTTATTCAGAAATGGTTCTTGTCTGTTTTTTGTAACAAATGGGCAATAATTATGAATTTTTTTATCGGTGACTATTTGCTTGATTAACTGCTGATGTTGAAGTGGCTTTAGGAAGTTTCCCTTCCAGTAAATCCCACTTTTTCCCAGTCAGTCCATGAAAAATATTGTATTACGCCACGTTCACATCAAAGCTCTGGGGATCGTCATGTTCTTCTGTTTCAGAAACTCAGTCTCTTTATTGCTGAGTCATGAACATGGACCGCAGCGGCGGTAAGCGAGGCCTGCAGTGCTTTAAATGTTGACATGTGCTAATCTCAGAGCTAATTCTTTACTAGTGTCTTACTGTTTTTGCTCACTTTGAAAACATTTAAAGCCCTAGACAGGTGACCGGTCCATCAAAAATATTTCACTTTCATTAAAAAAATAAAAAATCTGTTTTTAAAATTTATTTTAAAACTGCCTCCGTGTTGTAGCAGTATCTTATGAGACCGGTAATCTGTAAAAAAAAAAACAGATGGAGCAAAAACCAAATTAAACGCCATCATCAGTGGCTATGCTAACGAGCCTTAGCACTAACAACAGACTCTGCTAACTGGAGCGCTGCAGACAGTAACAAGCCGAGGTGAGCAGAGGGACGAGCAGTGCCAGATTGATGATGATTGCCAGCACTATGACCCGCCTCCTGCGTCTGATTGGTTGGTTCTTCATAGAAATGAGAGAAGGCAGAGGAGATTGATTTTTCAAAAAAATTTTTCCCACCTATTAACTGTCTCATAGCGAATCATCATGACATGGTGACACTTTTAAAACTGTCACCATGTTAAAACTGGTGACGTGTCTGTAACTTTTATATATTTTTTAAAATAAAAGCTACATACTGCAGTTTGACATAGATATTAAGATCGACGCTACAGCATGGGATATTTTTCTGTTCCTAGAAATCTGCAGAACTTCAAGCTGGTTTCTGAAAGCAAACCACAGCCACTAGTGCTAATCCTAAATGCTCAAACAAACCAAGTGGACCTTATCTTCTTGAAGACATTTCACATTATCCAAAAGGCTTCTTTAGTGATAAACTTGTCTCAAATAAGTAGCTAATAAGTTGCACTCAGAACAATCGCACCAATACGACCATTGTAGTCAGTAATAGGCGCATTAAAGACACGTACGTCATTGGTTCTCCTGACTATTTGGTTCAGTCTTGGGTCATTGTCACTCAGGATTCATTTGTCCAGGCTGACTCCACACCAGCAGAATCACCATGCATGTCGATCGACACTGAACACAGATGTAGACCCTGCGGTCACCTTGAAAAAAAAATCCCCTGCAGTCTATAAATATGTTTGTGAGAACCGGTTGGATCTTTTGGTGCACAACTGTCTCTTACCGTCTACTGTCCCATTCGTGTGGTGACGGTGGTTTGACCTACTCAGCAGAAGTTTCCACCAGTGGAAACACTTGTTCTCGCAAAGGCGGAAGAGGCTGCATGGCCTTGAGCTTCCAGCGTCAACCGTATCTGTGTGATCTGGACTTGCTGTAAACAACTGGAACAACAGAAGTTGAGCGACTGCAGGACATTTTGAATTTGATGAAGGTGTAAAGGACATTAGATCAGCTTCGGCTGATAAAGTCTCTCTCCGTCTCTCCGGATTTAAAAGGAAAACATTTTTTAAGAGGAGAACCGCATGTTCCTCTTGGAAAGGTTCCACAAACCAAAGGCTTTCTTTAAAGAATCTGTAATCATTTCGTAATATTCCAGCTCAGATTTGACCATTTGAAGAATTGTACATGATAAAAGGCCTCAAAGTGCCTTTTAATCCATCCAGTGGTCTATCAGATGTTAGAAATTAAGATGTTGCGGTTTTATTATTATGTGAGCTTTTGCCACAGAATCCTGCTTGTCCTCTACAGCCATTTGGTAAAAAGGTAATCCCATGTGAGAACGTGAAACATCTGCATCCCTGAGGAACTGTGGGACGGGTCAAACTTAAAAAAGTATTAGCCAATTGCTACTATGTCAAGTAGAAAAGATACCAGCAGTGATTAATTCTTGCTGCCTATCAATCTACCAAGGATTGGAAGGTAATTTCCAAACAACTTGACTCAATGGGCCTAGAGTCAGAGTGGTTATTCATTGGATGGACTCTGATCACCTCAGAGAAGCAGAAAACCTGTTAAAATGTGACAAAGTGCTAACCTCTAGTAGGTAGGGGTTACTTGAAGTCATTGATGCCAGATTTTCAAGTACCAACTTCTCAAATGACTGGTTCTTTCTGCTTTTGCTGTAAATTTGCAACCAAGGCAGCTGAAACACCATCTGTAACTACACAACATGTCAAACACAGAGGCAGGTAGGTTACAGCAGCAGATGTCCATACTTGGGACCACTATGGTCAAGATTCGAATGTTAAGTAGAGACCTATGTCCTGGTCCAATAAGTCTTCATTCTAAATCTGGAACGTGTTACAATCTAGATTCATTTTTCAACCATGACAGACCCACAATGCACAGAGCCACCAGAAACCTTGGGTAAGTCTTCTCCACCCTTAGTGTTTCTGGGGACTTTAAAAAAAAAAAAGTTTTTTTAAATACTTTGGCTTCATCTGCCAAGGTAATGGACTCTAGTTATTTTCATTTTCAAGCTCTGGCATCTCAGTAGATAAATATTTAATAAAATAAAATATCCAGCATTAGATCAAAGGTGCGATCATGCAGGTGGATTGGTAATGAAGGACCCTTGAGGAGATGTAGAAGGTGTGCCAACAGATTGCCATTGGATCCACATGTCAACGTTGATATGTTCTGCTGGAGTTAAGAGCCTTCAAAACCAAGCTAATCCCGCAGGAGACAAAGATGCTCCAAGAAATATTGTGTCATTTTATGTTGCCAAACAATGGAGAAGCAGCTCTTTACAGGCGTCTTCACAAAGCTTGAGATACTTGTTCACACACTGAACGCAAAACTGTTGGTGCCGCAGAGTTTCTGCGTTACATTCTGATGTCAACGCCAAGCTGCTCAAACGCTCCGTATGTTTGGTTGCATGTACATCCTGAAGGAGTCGTCTCATTGATGAACGCCTTCACTCAAACTGAAGATTTTCTCAACTCAGAGCATAAGGCCAAAACATTGACCGAGTTGCATTCAAGACGAGACGCCAACCATCTGCAGATTTACGTTAAGTTTTTTTTCCTCTTGCTGCTTCAAGACATTTGATTTTCCATTGAATAAAACAGTTATGTTTTGCTTGTTTGCCGGTACAAGAATGTTTTCACTCAAAATTAATTGAGTAAAAAAATGGTTTTACATAACATAGACTTTTTTAGTTCCAGGTACAGTAAGCGCAGTAAGTCTTCGATAAACGTTAAACCACACCAGTCCTCAACTAGTACCTAATTTTTTTTTTTTTTAAATTTGGAGTTTGACAACCTGATTTACAATATAAGACATTTCACTACACTGACCAATGATTAAGTAGCATTATCCCAGATATATTTAGTGAGTCTTAGAAAACTTCTAAGAACATTTGATGTAATAGTTCCCTCTGTAAATCGAGATGACCGAGTCTCCACCATGAACACTGAAAACAGACAGTGATCATGTGAGACCCGAGTCCATTCTGATTGGCTCATCACAACCAGTCCTGTCTGTAGAAAGTAGAGCACATTAAGAGATTCTATCAGTGAAGCAAAACCATTTAAAGAAAATGACTCCTCTAATGTTTATTGGCTATGTGGCATGTCTGATCCTGGACACTTTGGGTAAGTTGTGACTTGTAAAGTCTTTTTATTGGCTCTTCCATGCATACTGCTGTCTTCAACATGCTCCAGCCTCAGCAGAAAGTTACCTGTGTGTTTTTTCTCCATTTCCAGTTCATTTGGAGGCTCAGGCACCGTCGCCGTCTCTGCATTTTGAATCGGTCAACATCGGCTCAAACGTGACTTTAAAGTGTTTCCATAAAGAAACCGATGGAGTAATTTTCTACTGGTATAAACAAACTCCAGGGCAGAAACCACAGCAGATGTCAGAGTTTTATAGATATAAGAGAAATGGCTCACTTACGGGTCAATTTTGCAATGATCCACGCATTTGGAGCTGGAAACTGGCAAAGACAAAAACCACTTGAGGATCTCGCATGCGCAAATGTCAGACTCTGCTACTTACTACTGTGCAGGAACTGATACATATCTGTATAAATTTCTAGAGGGCATTATAGTCCATGTCAAAGAACCAAATCTGAACATTTGGACCTTGGTGGATCAGTCCAGATCTCAGGTCATCCAGCCAGGAGGTTCTGTGACTCTGAAGTGTTCGGTACAAAGTGGGACCTGCGATGGGGAACACAGAGTTTTCTGGTTCAGAAACTCTGAAGAACACCTTCCACAGATCATTTACACCAGTGGAGCCAGTGGGGACCAGTGTCAGAAGAACCCCACCACACAGGCACACAGCTGTGTGTACAACCTGTCCATAGAGAGTCTGAACATGTCCAATGCCGGGACCTACCACTGTGCCGTTGCCTCCTGTGGACACATTCTGTTTGGAAATGGGACACAGCTGGACTATGAGAGTAACAAATCTTTTTTTCACAGACGTCTAGTCTAACATTTCAAGAAGTGGTGGGAATGTCCTCTGATGTTTGCAACGTCTCACTGTCTCTCTTCAGAAAAGTCTGACTCCCCTGTCCTGCTGTACGTCTTGAGCGGAGCTTTAGCGTTCAGCGTCATCCTGGTGGTAATTCTGGCTCGAAAACTGCACAAGACCAAGTTCTGCAAAGGTAAAGTTTGAGTACAGACTAGCTTTGCAATGTAGTAATTATTAGAGTCAAACAGTAAAACATTATTGTGTTCCATCTTTTTTTTTCTCTCATTTTTAATCTGTTGATGTTTTTTTTCTTTTAGCTTTAATTATTTTTGGATTTCTGATTCTGTTTTTTTTTTTTACTTGATGGATACATCCTACTGAAGTAACAATCCTTTTATTTATTTTTTTGTTCCTTTTATTTGTGCCGACAGACTCTCCAGTGAGATCCTCAGCAGCCGCGACTCTAAATGCAGATGTGAGCATTTTTATTTCCTTCTTATGTCTCAGTGAAATGTTTCAGTGTGTTCAGAATGCCAGAAGAGGAGAGCAAAAGCAATTTTGGTGTTCTAAGTATCACGCCGTGTCGTCTAGAGCTGTGATTCACCAGGTTACATTTTTATATGATCTGTCAAAATGATATTTCATAGCAGGTTGTAAAATAAGTCATAAGGAAAAGAACAATAACTGTTCAGATAAATATAAAACTGGTGTTCTTTTGTTTTTATAGTCATAACCAAAATTGTTTGAAGTGAAACAGGTTTAAAATCGAATTAAATTACACATCATAGAGGTAGACTTAATGTAAGATAAAGCAACATACGTGACAATATAATAATAATTATACTGCAAACAAAAAACTAATCAAAAAATTGTATATTTTATGAAACCAAGTAGAATTTATAATATATAAATGTGACGTTATGCTTTAAAAGACGACTGATTACCAAAAGCTTATGGCACAACTTCGCCTACTACTAAGGTACAAGACGAAGATCTGGCGAGAGGAAGACTCCGGTGACGTTTGAAATGCTGAGAAACCAAATTATTTTGAATTAACAGACTAACACATGTCAGGTTATGGGCTCTAGAATAGGCATAATTAAAAGTTATGTCTGTAGGCGCACAGAGAACAGAGATACATCGTCATCCATTGTCCATCAGCTGTGAGACACAGGCTGATCAGCAGAACGTGACAGAAATCGTAGCAGCTGGAGGACGCTAAAACACCACCTTCCTTCACTTTAAGTCATAAATGTATGTGTGCAGCATGCAGGAGAATCGTGACTCAATAATGCTGAGGCCTTGAGGAATCCCCCTGGTGGAAATCGCCTACAGCTGAGGGTTGAGTTTCTAGCAGTTCAAGACACCCACTGGTATCGAGTTCAAACAGAAGACAAAATATTCAGCCTTGTAATCGGTGAAATACCTTCTTTAAAAATGTATTCAACATCTGGTCATCCAAAGAAGAGTTTGAACTCAGGATTTATGGTGTAGTAAACTGATTCAAATAAGATATGGCTGAGATATCAATGTCTGTTTTTAGGGAAATTATAACTTTATTTCAAAACTTATAGGGAACATGTGAGGACTCCAACAATAGTCGTGATATTTCAACCCCACCTTTATTTATCAGAAGACATTGCAACTCAGACATAAAAGCCGAGAGCATTTTTGGTGAACACATGACATGAATCTTGTTGAAATTGAGAACTTGGTCTGTTAAATGATGGACGTGCGGCTGAATTACACAAAGCCATAAGACATGTCTGATTGTTAGATTTAGGCCTGTATGTGTTGAAAAGAGACTGTCTTGTGAAAGACAGTACACACTGTAGTTGGCATAAAAGCTGCATTGTTCACGACTTTACTCTGTTGTTTATCCAGGATTACGAGGATGCAAACAATCTCCATTATGCTGCTTTAAGAAGCAGTAAAATCAGCAGATCGAGAGGGAAGAGGGACGCCACCGATGAAGTTGTGTACTCCAGTGTTGGGCCTCAGAACTGAAGTTGCTTCTTTGTGTTGTTAGGCTAACGTCTCCGGTAGAAACCCCCTTGTTAAGCTTTTGACCAAACCATAAATATTCCAATTCATTTTGCTGTAATTAAGCTTCATCTGTCAGATATGACCAAAGTAAGTCCATCTACTCTGTCACTATTGTTGTACAAACCTTTGAACTCGTGTCTTTGTTAACATCAAGAGATCCTAAATAAAGATCAAAAACTATCTGAGTTTTACATCTTTACTGATATGATCACAACTTTCCAAACTAAACCTGCATTACTGATTTAGTCTGATATACAGACTAAATCTGTATTCAGTCTATAAATACAGACTAAAAGTCTCTGCCTCACAGAAGTGAAGAATTTTCGTCTGTACACGCTACAGAGCAATGCAACCAGAACAACCCAGTCGACCGACGGTGAAGCAGAACCAGAACCGTCTCTTCCCACCAACAGCGAAACTTGAGATGATAAAATATCCATGCACCAGGAAGTACATTTATTGTACTGTATATGTCTCAAATTAGACAATGGGGATTACAATATCAAATGTTCTCCAGTGTTGTGACTATGAACTGATAATTCATCAGGAGTCAGATGATGATGGATGGACTCCTGGACCCACTGCGGGTAAAATTTTCATAATTACTAGAATTTTCATGCTACTTTGTTTCAGTCGCCTCAAAGTTAATACTTTATGTTTAGATATTTTTTTCAACTTTCAAACTACCCAAAGACAAGGGTCTGAATAACGCCTTCCTGTGAGCTCCGCTGTTCTGTTCACCACAAAGCCTGCCTGACCCCAGACTCGGCGTACTCGGCGCTGACTTCACACGGCAGTTTGACCCATTTGAAAGCCCACAACAGCAGGCTTGAACTACTGGGTTGTCCATTTGCAGTTCACATGGGGTGCACACCGTGAAGCCTTCGCACTGACTTGGCTAACTGGCAATGTGGGGACACACCGAACGCAAAATATGAGTCTGTGGGTGTTGCATAGTGGACATGATGCCCCATCTGAAAGTCCAAGCTGATCAGTTGCTCATTTTGTTTGGAAATATGTGGGTGTGTGAGCGATTGCGCTCTGTCATGAAGGTTAACAGGAAGTCCCACCGGAGTCGTTTGAGTGATGAACACCTTCCCTCCACCTGAAGAACTTCATCTACATACCAGACTGAGAATGTAGATAATGTTGTGTTCAAGATGAGACACCAAGTATGTAGCAGTTTCACTTCAGGACTGTTTTTCCTGGCGGTGCTTGTTTGACTGTAGAAGAATGCTTTTACGTAAAGTTACTCAACAAATCCTGAAAATGGGGCAAAATGAAATGAATGCAACTAACTTTTAATTATTTTATTATTGTCGTCTGTAATTGGAATAACATAGGCTTTATTAGTGCCACACTCTTTGTAAGATGATTTCAATTTCAAAAGACATTGAACCAGTCCAGGCCTTGACTAGCAACTTTTTTGTTTATTTTGGCCCCTTTGATGCTCCTTATTTACGATACAGGAGATTCTACTATTGCATACCTTTATCCCACATATATAAAGACGTTGTGTGTCTTCTGATATTAAGGAATGTCCAATTTCCCCTCCGAAAAGTGAGATAACTGACTCTCACAGAGATATTTTTCTGAACTTGTTCTTTCCCCCTTTCCATTTCCTTCAACCATGAACACTGAAAGCAGACAGTGATCATGTGAGACCCAAGTCCATTCTGATTGGCTCGTCACAACCAGTCCTGTCTGTAGAAAGTAGAGCACATTAAGAGATTCTATCAGTGAAGCAAAACCATTTAAAGAAAATGACTCCTCTAATGTTTACTGGCTATGTGGCATGTCTGATCCTGGACACTTTGGGTAAGTTGTGACTTTTAAAGTCTTTTTATTGGCTCTTCCATGCATACTGCTGTCTTCAACATGCTCCAGCCTCAGCAGAAAGTTACCTGTGTGTTTTTTCTCCATTTCCAGTTCATTTGGAGGCTCAGGCACCGTCGCCGTATCTGCATTTTGAATCGGTCAACATCGGCTCGAACGTGACTTTAAAGTGTTTCCATAAAGAAACCGATGGAGTGATTTTCTACTGGTATAAACAAACTCCAGGGCAGAAACCACAGCAGATGTCAGAGTTTTATAGATATAAGAGAAATGGCTCACTTACGGGTCAATTTTGCAATGATCCACGATTTGAGCTGGAAACTGGCAAAGACAAAAACCACTTGAGGATCTCGCATGCGCAAATGTCAGACTCTGCTACTTACTACTGTGCAGGAACTGATACATATCTGTATAAATTTCTAGAGGGCATTATAGTCCATGTCAAAGAACCAAATCTGAACATTTGGACCTTGGTGGATCAGTCCAGATCTCAGGTCATCCAGCCAGGAGGTTCTGTGACTCTGAAGTGTTCGGTACAAAGTGGGACCTGCGATGGGGAACACAGAGTTTTCTGGTTCAGAAACTCTGAAGAACACCTTCCACAGATCATTTACACCAGTGGAGCCAGTGGGGACCAGTGTCAGAAGAACCCCACCACACAGGCACACAGCTGTGTGTACAACCTGTCCATAGAGAGTCTGAACATGTCCAATGCCGGGACCTACCACTGTGCCGTTGCCTCCTGTGGACACATTCTGTTTGGAAATGGGACACAGCTGGACTATGAGAGTAACAAATCTTTTTTTCACAGACGTCTAGTCTAACATTTCAAGAAGTGGTGGGAATGTCCTCTGATGTTTGCAACGTCTCACTGTCTCTCTTCAGAAAAGTCTGACTCCCCTGTCCTGCTGTACGTCTTGAGCGGAGCTTTAGCGTTCAGCGTCATCCTGGTGGTAATTCTGGCTACAAATGCAGATGTGAGCATGATTTTTTTTTCCTAATTATTTACATGCGTTACAGTGTTCAGAATGCATGAAGGCTGCAGAAAGAGCACAAAAAAATGAATTCAACATCAGGTCATTCAGAGAAAAATTTGAGTACAATCAGATGGAGTAGTGTCTCAACAAGGACTTATGGACCGTTTCAGATAAGATATGGCCATGCTGAATAACTCGTGGTATTTAAACCACACCTTTATTTATCAGGAGACATTGCAACTCAGATAGAAAAACCAAGAGCATTTTCGTTAAAAACGTATCATATGTACCTTGGTGAAATTAAGAAGTTAGTCTGGTAAAGGATAGCTATGCTGATGAATTACACAACATCCTATAAAAGACCAGATTGGTAGATTTAAACCTGCCTTTGCCGGTCCGCCATGAATCGGTCCACAAGACAGTACAGTGTTGCAGTTGGCATAAAAGCTACGTTGTTCATGACTTTTTTCTGTTGTTTACCCAGGATTACAAGGATGCACAAAATCTCCATTATGCTGCTTTAAAAAGCAGTGAAATCAGAGGGAAGAAGGACGCCATCAGTGAAGTCGTGTACTCCAGTGTTGGGCCTCAGAACTGAAGTTGCTTCTGTTTCGTTAAGCAGTGGTTCCAAAAGTGTGAGGCGCGCCCCCTATGGGGGGCGCCGTGCCATTACATGTCAGTGCGGGAAGCAGAATGGATGAATGAAAACAAAAAAACAGTCACACAAAAATTGTTTCACTGTAAAGGTGGTTTGTAGTGTTTTGTTGCAACCTGAAGTGTGAAATAAACTTCAGTGGAGTTTGAAAACAAAATGGGTGTATCGGTTTATGTCTGGTTGAACAATGTGTGTGACCAGTTGATATTTTTTTTTCTTTTTTTGGGGGGGATTTTAGTGTAATTCACTGGGGGGCCGAGAAAATGTTTGAGCACCACTGAGTTAACATCTCCGCTAGAAAACCCCTTGTTTTTGACCAAACCATAAATATTCCAATTCATTTTGATGTAATTAAGCTTCATCTGTCAGATATGACCAAAGTAAGTCCGTCTACTCTGTCACTATTGTTATACAAACCTTTGAACTCGTGTCTTTGTTAACATCAAGAGATCCTAAATAAAGATCAAAAACTACTGAGTTTTACATCTTTACTGATATGATCTCAACTTTCCAAACTAAACCTGCATTACTGATTTAATCTGATATACAGACTAAATCTGTATTCAGTCTATAAATACAGACTAAAAGTCTCTGCCTCACAGAAGTGAAGAGTTTTAGTCTGTACACGCTACAGAGCAATGCAACCAGAACAACCCAGTCGACCGACGGTGAAGCAGAACCAGAACCAGAACCGTCTCTTCACACCAACAGCGAAACTTGAGATGATTGAAATATCCATGCACCAGGAAGTACATTTTTTATGGGTTACAATATCAAAATAAGTTACAAAAATAAATGTTCTCCAGTTTGTGACTATGAACTGATCATTTATCAAGAGTCAGATGATGATAAATAGCTACTGATAGGAGCACAAATCTGTATTTAGATGCTTAGATGAAAACTGCACTACATGCATTACTTTCTTCAAGGTGCCAGGACTCTTCAATCAAGCTCTGATTTACCCAGCAAGACTTTTTGTGCCAATAAAATAATTTGTGATTTTGATCATCTTCATCAATGAAAGTCGGTGATGTCAGTTTAGAGGGAATTTGTATGTTTGCAAAAACATCCAAAATGAATTAAAATATTTTATTCCATGCATAGCTGGATGTTCTACATCTTTAAAAATACAGGTAGAACTGATCCATCAGTCTCCTCCTCATCTAACTTTTTTCACTCTGGCCTGTAGGTGGTAGTGAAAATGACATAAGCTGTCAGATTTGGTGTTGTCTATGAAAAATGAACAAAAGGCGTGGAGTTTTCCTCATTCAGCTCAGTTCGCTGAACAAGATGAGTCCTGCACAGTTTGCCGTCAGTTTTACATTCTTGCTGTTTTTCGGAATCGGTAAGTTTTTTCTTCCATTATAATGCGAGACTTTCAGAAAAAGTTCAATATGTTTTCACGTGTTTGATTTAAGGGATACTGATCCGTCTCTCCGTGTCTCAGCTCAGACCATTCCCCAGGTTTCCTCATCTGTTCAACAAGATGGTCGATTAGTTTCAGTAAAAGCTGGAGAAAGTGTAACTCTGCAATGTTTTCGTGACCTTGATACAGCTGCCAGGGCTTGCTGGTACAAACTAACTATGAGTCAAAAACCACAACTTATTTCTACTGTCTTCAAGTACGACCCAAATGGAACTTTTCATAATGAGTTCAAAGATAATCCGCGCTTTACCTTAGATGCTAAAGGAAATCAAAACAACCTGAAGATTACAAATCTGCAGCCCTCAGACTCAGGGCTTTATTACTGCGTCACCGGCCATTCATACAAGATTGAGTTTGATTGGGGAACCATCATTCACGTCGATGGATCAGGATTAAACATCCAGGCTTTGGTCCAACAGTCAGAAACTGAGATTTTCCAGCCTGGACACTCTGTGACTCTTAACTGTACGGTGCAAACTGGGAGCTGTGGTGGAGAACACAGAGTTTACTGGTTCAGAAACTCCGAGGAACATTATCCAGGACTAATTTACACCAATGAAGGGAGCAACGATCAGTGTGAGAGGAAGCCTGGGGAACAAAGTAATGAATGTGTGTTCAGTCTGCCACTGAAGGACCTCACCGTGTCTCATGTTGGAACTTATTACTGTGCCGTTGTCTCATGCGGACAAATACTGTTTGGAAACGGGACGAACCTGAATGTGAAGTGTGAGTAACGACTTCTATTTCGTTTTCAAATGCAGTTCTCTCTTCCAGACTCAGATGTCTGTTTTCTTTCTGACTCTCTACAGCTAAGCCAGACTCTGTGTATCTCCTGACAGGAGCTTTGGTATTCACCACATTCCTAAGTGTTTCACAGGCCGTGTTGTTGTTCATCCTCTGGAAGAGAAACCACTCTAGAGACCCAAGTACTTAAAATATATTTTACTAATAATTACAAACTCAAGACAGCATCAGTGATGGATATGTCATTCTTTTTCAGACTCTCGGTCCAGAAGGTCTCCTCCTTCAACAACCACTGCAGAAGTATTGTGTTTTTTTTATTTATAACATTTGTATCATTAGTACTTGGTTCTTATTAACAATTATTTTCAAATGACTTTTTTTTTTCCTTTCTCATTTGCAGGGTGAAAACCTTCATTCTGCAGCTTTTAAGACCGGAAGATCATCAGACCAGAAGAGCAGCAGATCAGCAAGGCAGAGAAATGAAATAACTGACTGCGTCTACTCCTCTGTTGTTTGTCAAGCTGGGAAACTGATCTAAGATATCCTACTTGTTAAATTGGATTGAACCAATCTTTAATTTCTTTTATATAAGCAATTTCTTATCTCTGCTGACTTGTTTACGAGTTTTGAAGACAAAGCTGACTGCCATTACGCTCTCAGAGTTTTTGAGAGTTTTCTGATCGTGAATTATCGTCAAGAAATTAAATTTACCACAAAACAACGAAGCGTGGCACGTCACGACGTCCTTAAAGATGAACCACATCTTTAAGGACGTTGTTCATTGGGGTAGGAGGGAGGGCACATGATCAGATGGAAAAATGTCACCTTGTGTGGTTTATGTAACCACCAGCTGCTTTGGTTGAGTGAGATGTTTCTTTTTTTTACAGACACAGCTTAAAAATGATGTTTATTTGTTTCACATCAATAGTCATATGTCGTCTGATGCAGATATTTAACAATGTTCATCACTATACCAATTGGTTTTTCTAACAAGGAGCCTCAAAGCCACAACAGTCTCTAAAATAAACAACCATATTATTATCTACTTGATAATGTACAACTTTTTCTATGATCTCTCCAGAGAAGCTTTAGGTCACATTAAATGAGTTGACTTCATAAAACCTGATTAACTAGGGACGATTTTGCGGCTTAAATTGAACAAAATCCAAAGAAGAGAGACATGAAATCTTTACAGAACGATGTACTTGTTGAGTGCAACACGAATGTGAAGCCGCTCACCAAAATGAATAAAATATGCTCAAAAAACTGCTGTAATTACGTCTATTGCTGGAAGTCATCTTATATCCTACAGCGTTATTAGTCCTCCAAAATGTTCAAACTGAAACCAACTGCAAAGTGTGTCCATATGAAGAATCAGTCACATCTGTTTCTGTCTGACTCTCTACAGGTTGGTTTCTACCGCCACCATATCAGCTTTTCAAATAAATCTTTTTGAAACCTTTTCTCCGCCTTGGCAGCGTTTTGACTTCTAGGTCTTGTAGATTCGATCCAATGAGATTCAATCAGTCCATCTGATCTGGGACAGAAACCTTTGCTTTGTTTATCTCCCAGAAGCCTTTGTTCCTGAAACTGTGGAGGCCTTCTCAAGCCACAGATATAACCCACCTTTGGTTTAGTCTCCACAGGGTTGATATAAGTGGCAGACTGCAAATTGTAAACATTTCTTGCATTCCTAGTAAATGTCGTGGTTGGAGGTGATAATGACTGAATCTACACTACATGATCCAACATTTATGATGCCTCGTGTAGCTGATATCTCCTCAACTTCCAGTAAAATGTCTGACTGCAGAATGTGATGAAACACCAGTCAGTCCGATCCCATCCTGTTCCTCACAGTCAGTTTATAGAAAGAAACCAAACCACATTGGAACCCAATTGATCCAAAAGTGGGATGCCACCAGACACTATTCCTGAACATATTATCAAAAATATATTGAATACTTGTAGAAATGTAATTCTTGACTTATAAATGTCTGAACTAGTCAAATATTTCTCACAGGTGTGATTTTTGCACAAACTGGCTTCCAGTCTTAAAGGTTCTGCAGGCTCTTTCTGGACACTCTGATCTTCAGCTTTTTCCAAAGATTGTCAGTTTGATATTTTCAGTGCATCTTGTTATCCAATCCTTCTTCTGTAAGACAACCCAATCCTTCATTGCTAATACCTGCAAATTTTATTTTTGGCATGATGTTTTAGGGTTGATGTACAGAACCAGTGTTCCTCCCGTGTGCAATGGCATTAAAAAGGTTCAGGTTTGGTGTCATGAGACCAAACGACACTCCTTGTTCACATGATAAGATTTTAAAGGTGTTGGTTGATTTTCATAACCCAAGACATCCCACATATGACAATAAAGAAGTTATAGGTTTGGTCATATAGGATGTGGTGACACACTTCAAATGAAAAGATTTCTCTGCAAACGTTCAGATGGAAATTGACACAAAACCAAAGTCTTGGTCTAATCTTAGTTTAAAAGCATCATGCTTCATATTTTGTGTGTACTCTCCCTTTAAAAGCAGCCACGGGTCTGACATGGTGGCCGTTTATAAAGTGGTTTGGTGTTCTGATTTCTTTGTCTTTAAACATCAAAATAAGTAATTTTCAAAGTCGTAAGTGCTATTTCTGCAATCTAAACTAGAACAAAACGTTCGAGCAGAGGTTTCCGTCAGCAAATGCGGCTGATTTTCCATGTCCTCTTTAAAGCTACAGCAGACATGACAAGTCTCTCCCCTCCTGTCTGCCTTTTTGTTTCCATTCTGGCCTGTAGGTGGTGGTGATCATGACATAAGCTCTCGCTGCTAATTGGTCAATCAAATTTAGTGCTGTCGATTAAAACGGAACAAAGGCGTGGAGCTTTTCTCATTCAGCTCGGATCTTTGATCAAGATGAGTCCTGGACAGCTTGCCGTCAGTCTGACGTTTTTATTCTCGTTACAATGTGGTAAGTTTGTTTAATTGGCATTGTAATATGAGTCTGAGTATTTCAATATGGTTTGGAATGTTTGATTTGAGAGATATTGATCCGTCTCTCCGTGTCTCAGCTCAGACTATTTCCCAGGTTTCCTCATCGGTTGAACAAGGCAGTCGGTTCGTTTCAGTAAAAGCTGGAGAAAATGTAACTCTGCAATGTTTCTATGAACCAACGTCAATTTTAAAGGTTAGCTGGTTCAAGTTGTCATTTGGACACAAGCCACAACTTATTTCTACTGTCTTCAAGTACAACCCAAATGGAACTCTTCATAATGAGTTCAAAGATAATCCGCGCTTCACCGTAGATGCTAAAGGAAATCAAAACAACCTGAAGATTACAAATCTGCAGCCCTCAGACTCAGGGATTTATTATTGCATGACCGGGGATCCACTAAGCATTGAGTTTGATTGGGGAACCATCATTCACGTCGATGGATCAGGATTAAACATCCAGGCTTTGGTCCAACAGTCAGAAACTGAGATTTTCCAGCCAGGACACTCTGTGACTCTTAACTGTACGGTGCAAACTGGGAGCTGTGGTGGAGAACACAGAGTTTACTGGTTCAGAAACTCCGAGGAACATTATCCAGGACTAATTTACACCAATGAAGGGAGCAATGATCAGTGTGAGAGGAAGCCTGGGGAACAAAGTAATAAATGTGTGTTCAGTCTGCCACTGAAGGACCTCACCGTGTCTCATGTTGGAACTTATTACTGTGCCGTTGTCTCATGCGGACAAATACTGTTTGGAAACGGGACGAACCTGAATGTGAAGTGTGAGTAACAACTTCTACTTAGGTTTCCCCTCAAATGCAGTTCTCTCTTCCAGACTCTAATGTCTGTTTTCTTCCAGACTTTGTGTATCTTCTGACAGGAGCTTTGGTATTCGCCACATTCCTAAGTGTTTCACAGGCCGTGTTGTTGTTCATCCTCTGGAAGAGAAACCACTCTAGAGACCCAGGTACTTCAAATACATTTTACTAATACCTACAAACTCCAGACGGCATCAGTGATGAATATGTCATTCTTTTTCAGACTCTCAGTCCAGAAGGTCTCCTCCTTCAACAACCACTGTAGAAGTATTGTGTTTTGACATTCATAAAACTCAAGTCAGTAGGAATGTTTCTTCTCAATTTACAAAAATGTTCCAATTTTTCTTTCCATCTGATGTACAGGGTGACCTAAATGGGGAAAACCTTCATTACGCAGCACTGAGGACGAAAAGATCATCACACCAGAAGAGCAGCAGATCATCAAGGCAGAGAAATGAAATACCTGACTGTGTGTACTCCACTGTACTGATGTAAATGTGGGTAGCTGTTCCATCAGTTAGTGCAAACAAAATTTGATTGCTTTGCAAATTGGACCATTTAAAAAAAAAAAATTTTATTCTATGCTGATTGTTTTCGATTCGTCACTTGTTTTGATGGCAAAATGTCCAAGCTCGATCATCGTTATTGACTTTGCTGACATTTTTAAAGATAATTAACTTTACTATAATAAGTACACTTCAAGTTGTCTACTTCTGACTTCTCATCAAGGAATTAAAATTACCAAAAAAAAAAATGGCGTGATGTCGTCTCCTGGATTTGCGAAGCAGAGTCTCGCCCACACATGTCGCCGCAGACCCAGTTCTCTGACCTAAATCGCTGGATGTCTGAGGTCAGCGTCGATCTGAGAAATCACAGTGCACCATAATGTCCTCACCAAAAAAACAGACTTTTAAAAATAACTCTGATGTCGGAACTGGAGGTGGTAGTAAGCAAAAGATGTGATTGTTTTTTTGTTTTTTTTGTTTTTTTAAGCTACCAACTAAACAACAGTATCTAGGATAATTATATTGCTACTCCAACCCTCATTTCTTGGTGTACCTGTAATATACACCTGTTGTACACAAGTAGCTTTTATAGCTTAATTTTGTACTGATAGAAAACAGTTCAAAAACTGAGACACAGGTTAAAACTACACACACACACACATATATATATATTCAGTATTGTCCACCTGCATGAAGATAAATGGTAGTCAGACATTCACAGGGTTCTGCTCCGTCTAGACCAGGAAAGTTGTTTTTTTTTTTTTTCAGGGATTAACTTCATTTATTTCTGTTTCGTTGTTGTTGACTTCTTATGTCAACAGGTCAACTGATTCCCTTGGGAAAGAGACTTCAGTGCTCTGTGAGCGCCTCCTACTGGTCAAAACCTGATCAGTAGAACTGCATCAGAAAGGAAGTCCTTTCTGTAAAGCCTCCATTTTAGTTTCAAGCACCCAGTGAAGCGAGGTGAATGAAGCGTCTACGTAGCGTATCGCGCGATTAAATGTGACGAAAAAAGAGAGTCGCACACGACACCAATGACTGTCAGACGTTTTCGTGCAAAGAGTCAAGGGGTCTGCAGTGGGAGGAGAGAAATGTGCAGGAGTGTTTGACAGGAAGAGACAGTGCAGTGTGGTCTGAGCGTCGCACAGCCTCATGCATCGGCTCTTTTCAGACAATTGTGAAAACATCAGATCAAAGCTGCTGCATGTCAGCGTACTTAGTTTGATTTTTTAAAACGTATCATACAAAAAACATCGTAGTGAGACTTAAAAAAACAACAACAAAAAGACAAATGTCATGCATCAAAAACAAAAATCAACCACAGACCACACCCATCACACAGGACCAACACTGTCGCCGTGGGAACGCGTTTCGGCCGAGTGGTGCTGTGGTCTTGTGTGTGAATTTTGGTGTGAGAGCAGCAGAGCAACAACAACAACAACATGACACCACATACACAGTAAAATGAACGCTAATAATGGCACAGGATCTATGTTCACATCTCAACCTGCAAAACGCTTCACATTTATTTCATTTGGTTCAGTGTATTTTGCTGCTACAGTGGTAGATCACATCGAAACGCTTTTCAGAGGTAAAAACTGACACAATTCAAATGAATTAGACTTAAATCATTAATAATGTCAACACCAACCATCTGATTTCTTCCAATTAAAATGTGACTCAGAAGAAAAGTGTCAGACATTTTAGTAAAGAATCTGTCGAAGTTTGTGAGTGTGAAAATACAAGAGCAGACCTTTTCAAATCAAGAGCAGGTCTCCTTCTTTTCTCCCTCAAATCTTGTGTTTCTCTCACTTTAACATGTTAAAGAGGAAAGGAAACCACAGGCTAGAGATGCCTGGACATTGGATTATTAGTTGAAAAACTCCAATAGCCATGCCGATAACCGATACCGATACTTTTTCCTATATCTACTTCCTGAAACTATATGTCTTTCTCTACTGTGGAATTAAAGTGCTGCACAGTCTTTTGTCAATGTAACAGCTAATATTGACTGATACCAACACCATGCCGATGATATTGCGCATCCCTACCACAGGGTGTAGACATAACAGAAAAAAAAGACACATAAGACAAAAAATTCTCTTCATTTTATCTGCTGGACTTCTGAAGGCGAACTGTTTCATAATCGGTGGAATAAGATAAGAACTGAAGATGCGCAAAGGGAGCCGGAAACAACGGGGAGCAACGGAACCAGCTTGTTTAACCAGGAGAAGCCACGTGTGATGCAGATGACGCGTCGACTCATAGTGAGCCATAAACGGGCGGAGATAAACGTCGCTTCTCAGGAAGAGGCTGCAACGTGAGAGAGGACAACGGAAACCTGCTGGTCTCTCGACCTTCAGCACCAAAGGCCTCAAACTGAGCAGACATGTTGGACTGACTTCCCATTTTTATCATGAGTATAACATCAAAACGTGTGCTTCTGCAAAGGAGTCGAAGTGGAATAGAACAGCAGCGAGGCGTGTGATGTTTGATATGTTAGTTTCATGCAAGCAGGTCTGATAGTCCCTCCCCAGTTTCCACTGCGGTGACATTTAGCCACAGAGAGACTAGCCTTCAGCGCTGCACCAAAACCACAGCTGGTAAAAGCTTCTCTCCTTTCACATCAAGAGATTTGAGCTTCTCTTTTAAAGTGTGTTCAGTGGGCCTTGGGGAAGGCCTTGTCAAACTTCCTCTTCTTTGCTGCTGAAACTCACCAAACAATAGTAGCAACATGGCAGAATCAAAACGTGCAAGATGGTACCGACTGTCCTTTTATAAAAACGTTTCATTAGGGATGTTGGAGCATCTTCCTCTTGATGCAATGTGTGTTTAGGTCAAGAACGATGGTAGTGGGAAACGACACTAAGGGTAGTACAACATAATTTGTTAAAGTTCCATTTATTCTATTGGGAGTTTCTATAATAAGCAAACCCAAATAGTACACAATCAAGATTGAGCAAAGCTGTTTTTTTATTATTATTATTAAAAGTTGTGTGTTTTTTTCCCCATTTTTGCTAGAAGAGACACACAATGCAAGTAGGTAATGAAATGACTCATGACAGTAATAGAGCCTTAGCTGCTGTCATTAATATTGAGAGAGTCTATCTGGTGGCAGCATAGACAACATTCGGATCCGTCTCTCTCTCTGCACGAGGCCTTCTGGTCCTGTTTGCTTTGGGTCTGAAATTCAGCGCTGCGTAGTTCACAAGATCAGAGTCCAGATTCTACAAGACAAGGAATGACTTTCAGGAACTCAGTGAGTTTAGGATTCAGTGATTTAAAAAAACAACTCATATAGTGTGATCACCTCATCGGGTTGTTGATTCTGTCTGTTGGTTTGACCTGGAAAACAGAGACACTGAAGCCGGTAAACTGCTTGAACATTTTTCAATGTGTCATTTTATATTATTTCATATTGTTAAGTTGGTTGAAAAGAAAATACAGAAAAAAATACAACCACAAAAATACCTGCATGAGAAGGTTTGGTTTTCAAAAGCAGTCCCAGGATGATTATGACCAGGAAAAAAACTACACCTCCCAGAATGACAGTGGGCAGGTTGACTCCATCCAGTCCATCTACAAAGACATATATTGTGTACTCAGCACAATATAATGAAGACGTTTCCAGGTCGACTTGCGTGGAAACTGATCTGTACTCCCATCTTATCTCTGTCTACTTTTATTTCTCACCTGCAATTTTTTCTACTCACCTGAGCAACAGTATAACCACTAATATCTATTGTGGTGACATATTTTCAGAAATTATGGAGACAGATTGTCATACATAGGTCGTATGTTTTAATAGCATTCCTTTGTTAAAACTTATTTCCTATTTCCGTTGATTCTGGCTCTGATCCAGATGTGGGCCCAGTGATTCCAATAAAATCGAATTGGCTCTAGAGATCTATAAGAGGTAGATGTTATTTAATTGTATCACGTTACCTAGTCTACAAGTAGGCAATGGAAAATTATTATTTTGAAAAATAATTTTAAATTGAACCTTTAGACTAATGTATTTGAAGTTAAAATACACAATAAATAGATGATATTTACAATATTATAAATATTGTTTATATATAAATATTTATATTTTGGACCATTTTTTTAGGCCAATATTTTGATTTTATTGAGAAAGCAGGACAATTGAAGATCAAAAACTGCACATTTAAAAAATGACGGAACAAAACCATGAAAAAAAAAAATGTTTAAACAATAATGGAGAGAATCTGTTCACTACAGTTCCACTGAAGATTCTATATGTTTTCTCTGATTTTAATATAAACATCATAATAGAAACACTCTTACCTTCAACTTGTAAATATGTTTCACTGAAGATTTTATGACAGTTTTGACTGGTTCCACAGATATAAACTCCAGAATCTGAGAAATTCACTTGTTTGAGCCAGAAAGATGTTGGTGACGTTTGACGTCATGATGAATTTCTCACGTAGAAATCCGTCATATAGATGAACCTCAGCTCCAAATCCAAGCATCGATGAGATGCGGCTGACATTGGATCCATCAACCAGTTTATACCAGAATATGAGTATGTCATCTCTGCTTCTGTTGGAGCACAGCAGAGTGACGTCTTCACCAGGCTGAACCAGAACCGAGTGAAACTCAAAGTCTGACTTAGTGATCCGACCTGAAACATTCACAGAGTTCAACTATAACTCTGAATGATAGAAGTCAATATGTTGTGCCATCTGAACAGAAATGATAAATGTGTTGAGAAAACCATAGACAGCTGTACTTACTGAAGGTGAAGAGGAAAAGCAGAATCACGTTGATGTTCATCATTGTTCGGCTCCGTTAGAGCAATAAACTGTGTGTCAGTTCTAGACAGCCTTCAGTACAGAGGTGGAGTTTTCTTTGTGTTGTCCATTTCCTCAAATTGATGACGACAATCGTTTTATTGGAACAAAACTATCATTGGTTGTGAAGAGCTGAAAGTATCGTCTTCATGAACAACACGCAACGCTCTTTCAAGTTGGAGAATCTGTAAGAGTTTAAAAAGCTTGAGAGCTTTGATATGAACTGAGTGTGTGCCGCCATGCGTGAAGCGTGTGTGTGGTGTTACATATTTATCACTTGAATGTGTTCTTCACAAGAAGTGGCTGGAGAAGCAGCAGAACAATTACTCAAATAACAGTTGTGTTACTTAAAACTACAAAATACAGCCATAAAAAATGACTCTGTGAAGAACTTATTCATCTCAGTGTACTGAAGGTGAGTCCTTAAATATAAAAAAAACAAAGTTGTTGTGAGAAGATCACAGGTCAAGGTCATTGCTCTGTTTCTGTTCAACATTGTTGCATTTGGAAATTTATTCACAATTACCAAATGCAGAGGATTTCTTTAATTCATGTGAATTGAATACAGTAGCTCCTCCTGAGCAGATAGTCCATCAGTCAAAGTTGACTTCTTACTGTTGCACACAAGGTCACACACTTGACTGGTGCAAAAATTGTTAAAAATTGTTGACTGGTGCAAGTGAAAGTCAGCAGAAACCCAATAAAGGTGAAGATCAGCGGTTTTGTGGAGCCTCAGAGGTAAAGCAGCACCATCTATGAAGGCCTTAGTCCCAGACGCGGCTCATTACCCACTTTAGTATCAGATCACTCTCAAATAAAGGCCACTAAAGCCAATAAAAACTTTTTTTTTAAGGGAAGAATTATAAAGTATTGGCTGGTTAGCAGATTCTAAATGACCTCATAGACTGTTTTAATGCAAAAACATAATAATATTGTGTTCCTCACCTCTCTTTTAGATTATACAAAGTCTTGTCATGAGATGAAGTCACCAGCAGGGGGTTGATCCGTGATGCTCAGAACTAATTGCCGTTATTTTCCCAGAACTGATCATGATCACAGTTTTCTACTTCAACGTCAAACAAAGAGCCTCATTTTCTCACCAAGAGGCCAATGACATGACCGTCTGTGTTGAGCTCCATAAACGTCTTGGTTCAAAACAATCCACAGCTTCACTCCAGTGGTTCCAGCAATCCTTTCTTCTCCAACAGTGCTGACATGATAAGATCTACTGACCAGAACCTAGAAAATGCAGCCAGAATGACCCACCAGCTAGAGCCGACTCTTGACTCTGCAGTTTTGTTCTCACTGTGCAGAGTTTTAAAAATTGCTTTCTGTTCCTCATTTGGACTCTTGCTAAATGGGTGACAATCATAAACCCAATATTTGCTTTGGCTGCGTTATAATGTCTTTAATAAAACAACCCTTGTTTGAAAAGTCCAGCTCAGTCTGAACAGAGATCAGTGTGTCTTACAGAAACATTCATCGTACTGTTTCTTTGACAAACATGAGAAAAGGTCAATGTTTATTTATGAAAACAATTTATTTACTTTTTTTAAAAGAAGCCATTGAGCAGATGTTGACAGACAGACTAACATAAAATAATAAGAAAGTATTATTTTGACTCTGCGCTGATGTTAACATTACTGTGTCCATCTGTTGTTGTGTAGTTAGGACCAGAGGTCCTCTTGTCCCTGGAAATGTCCACATTTCTCGCGTTCTATCCGGGGGACGTCGAATGATTGATGAAATCGTCAGGATCTTCAGAGAACCAGAGGAGCTGAACACGACAGACTCATCGTTCTATCTGGTGGTGGAGTATATCACTCTGGTCTCTATCTCTCTCTCTTCAGAAAGCCTGGCGTTGCTGTCGGCTTTGGCTCTGAATTTCAGCGCTGCGTAGTTTAAAGAGTCCAGGTTCTGTAAGAAGAAAGGATGAGCAGCGACTCAGCAAGTTTTAGGCTCGACTTAAACAGGAAATGAATTCAGTCATTGTGTCAGTACCTCGTGTTGCTGTTGATGCTGCCTGTTAGTTGGAGCTGAAAAACAGGAACTCTTGCGTTTACGTCAGCTGCTTGTGTGAGTTTGATTGCAACAAAGACACAAAAATGACTAGAACTAAATACCTTTATGAAAAGTCCTGATCTTGCAAACCAGGCCCAGGATGACAGCAGCAAGGAGAATCACTGAACCTCCTAGAGTCACAGTGAGCATTTTGTTGAATCCATCTACAGCAGAGACATTGATTCTGCTTTTTAATGAATCAATAAGAAGGTTTTTAGATCAACTTCATTGTACGATTCATTTTATCTCCATCTACTTCCATTTCACAAATATGAACTAATCATGTTGTACGCATTCACTTAAACAATAGAATAGAAAATAAAAAGTACAGAAACATCTTTATTGTCCCTCAGTGGAGAAATTCAGTTGTAACAGCAGCAAATCAAGGCTAATAATAATAATAATAATGTTAATAATATCAGAATTATAATAATATTTTTCATATTAATGGTGATAAAGCCACATTAGCTCCAGTAGGTGGATTTTATTTGGCCGGTCAGGCCGATTTTAGAAAACTACTCTAAATCATGTTGACAAAGCGAGACCATCGCAGGTTCAAATCGACACAATGACAAACCTCAAAAACATGGACAAGTAAATACATAAAAACATTACATTAGCACTGACTAGCAGTCATAATAAACACTCTTACCTTCAACTTGTAAATATGTTTCACTGAAGATTTTATGACAGCTTTTTGACATGGTTCCACAGATATAAACTCCAGAATCTGAGAAATTCACTTGTTTGATGTCCAGAAAGATGTTGGTGACGTTTGACGTCATGATGAATTTCTCACTTGGAAATCCATCATATAGATGAGCTTCAGATCCAACATCAAGAATCGATGAGATGCGGCTGACGGTGGATCCGTTAACCAGTTTATACCAGAATATGTGATTGAAAACGTTGGTTAAGTTGGAGCACAGCAGAGTGACGTCTTCACCAGGCTGAACCAGAACCGAGTGAAACTCAAAGTCTGACTTAGTGATCCGACCTGAAACATTCACAGAGTTCAACTATAACTCTGAATGATAGAAGTCAATATGTTGTGCCATCTGAACAGAAATGATAAATGGTTAGAGAAAACCATAGACAGCTGTACTTACTGAAGGTGAAGAGGAAAAGCAGAATCACGTTGATGTTCATCATTGTTCGGCTCCGTTAGAGCAATAAACTGTGTGTCAGTTCTAGACAGCCTTCAGTACAGAGGTGGAGTTTTCTTTGTGTCGTCCATTTCCTCAAACTGATGACGACAATCGTTTTATTGGAACAGGAGAAACGGCAATGACTGGTTGTAAAGAGCCAAAAGTAAATCTTTGATGCCACGTAACACACAGAACAATTTATTCAGAAAAATGTTGCGCGTTCACAAAGCGCTGAATAAGATAACAAGTCCTGCAGATAAACGAAAGATTGGTCTGCAGTAGTTTTGATGCTCTGTTTTCTTTCATGTCTGAGAATCTGCCACCTTTAACACAGTAAAAGCTTTGATATGAGCCAATGTGTGTGTTGCCATGCATGATGTGTGTGTGTTTGCCCCACAGGCTGGTGATATATGTGTAACAGTTGAATCTGAGGCTGGTAGAAAAGCAAAACAATTTCTACTTTTTGCTGCAAAGTTTCATAAGTTATTTCAGGAAATATAAGAAAATAAATGACTCATCTGTTTCTGTGTGGCTGAGTTTTCTTTGTATCTCATTTGTCTGGTAAACTTTGAAGCAGTTTGTGGTTTTTTGAGGCCCTCCACTTACCATTTTAAGTATTCAGCCTCAACCGTCCGTCCCTCATAAAGCAGAAGTTTCGTACAAGTTCTGCAGATTATTTCACCATTTGTCATAATGCCATTTAAACAAGAAAGTAAAATACAGAAAAGTCAGTTTATCATAACACACACAGCACGCATCAGGGTCAAAGTTGAGATTGTCGCCTGACTCATTCACAGTGAAAAAAAAAAAATCCCACTCAGCTTCGTGCTTTGACACGATGTGCACATTGTTGTCCAGAACAAATGCAGTTTGGGTCAATTTTATAATATTTTTTATGTGTTTGTTTCTTAAAAGGAAACTTAAAACTTCCCAGTTTTCTCAAGATTTGAGTGTAACTCAGACGCGGCTCATTACCCACTTTAGTATCAGATCACTCTCAAATAAAGGCAACTAAAGCCAATAAAACCTTTTTTTAAAGTTAAGAATTATAAAGTATTGGCTGGTTAGCAGATTCTAAATGACCTCATAGACTGTTTTAATGCACAAACATATTAATATTGTGTTCCTTACCTCTCTTTCAGATTCTCTCTTTCAAAGTCTTGTCATGAGATGAAGTCACCAGCAGGGGGTTGATCCGTGATGCTCAGAACTAATTGCCGTTATTTTCTCAGAACTGATCATGATCACAGTTTTCTACTTCAACGTCAAACAAAGAGCCACATTTTCTCACCAAGAAGCCAATGACATGACCGTCTGTGTTGAGCTCCATAAACGTCTTGGTTCAAAACAATCCACAGCTTCACACCAGTGGTTCCAGCAATCCTTTCTTCTCCAACAGTGCTGACATGATAAGATCTACTGACCAGAACCTAGAAAATGCAGCCAAAATGACCCACCAGCTGGAGCCGACTCTTAACTCTGCAGTTTTGTTCTCACTGTGCAGAGTTTTAAAAATTGCTTTGTGTTCCTCATTTGGACTCTTGCTAAATGAGTGACAATCATAAACCCAATATTTGTTTTGACTCCGTTATAATGTCTTTAATAAAACGACCCTTGTTTTAAAAGTCCAGCTCAGTCTGAACAGAGATCAGTGTGTCTTACAGAAACATTCATTGTACTGTTTCTTTGACAAATATGAGAAAAGGTCAAAGTTTATTTATGAAAACAATTTATTTATTTATTTATTTTAAATCCATTGAGCAGATGTTGACAGACAGACCTCTTTTCCTCTTGTCCCTGGAAATGTCCACATTTCTCGCGTTCTATCCGGGGGACGTCGAATGATTGATGAAATCGTCAGGATCTTCAGAGAACCAGAGGAGCTGAACACGACAGACTCATCGTTCTATCTGGTGGTGGAGTATATCACACCGATCTCTCTCTCTCTCTCTTCAGAAAGCCTCGTGTTGCTGTCGGCTTTGGCTCTGAATTTCAGCGCTGCGTAGTTTAAAGAGTCCAGGTTCTGTAAGAAGAAAGGATGAGCAGCGACTCAGCAAGTTTTAGGCTCGACTTAAACAGGAAATGAATTCAGTCATTGTGTCAGTACCTCGTGTTGCTGTTGATGCTGCCTGTTAGTTGGAGCTGAAAAACAGGAACTCTTGCGTTTACGTCAGCTGCTTGTGTGAGTTTGATTGGAAGAAAGACACAAAAATGACTAGAACTAAATACCTTTATGAAAAGTCCTGATCTTGCAAACCAGGCCCAGGATGACAGCAGCAAGGAGAATCACTGAACCTCCTAGAGTCACAGTGAGCATTTTGTTGAATCCATCTACAGCAGAGACATTGATTCTGCTTTTTAATGAATCAATAAGAAGGTTTTTAGATCAACTTCATTGTACAGTTAATTTTATCTCCATCTACTTCCATTTCACAAATATGAACTAATCATGTTGTACGCATTCACTTAAACAATAGAATAGAAAGAAAAAGTACAGAAACATCTTTATTGTCCCTCAGTGGAGAAATTCAATTGTAACAGCAGCAAATCAAGGCTAATAATAATAATAATGTTAATAATATCAGAATTATAATAACATGTTATTGTTATTACTATTATTACATTATTATTTTTATTGTTACTATTATCATCATTTTTATCATTAACATTATTATTAATGTGAAACAAGAGACTCTAAGAAAAATGCAAATTCACATCAAGGAAAATTGCAACTACATAAGATAGTAAATAATGTATACAGTACATAATAGTAAACATGTAGAAAATAATTTTCAGGATAATTTGTCATAAAGCCTCAGATCTTGTATGTAATTTATTTCCATATTCTTCTTGAAAACACTTCATTCATTATCATTCACATTATTTCAATTTACCTTGCTTTGATTCTGGTTCTGATCCACATTTGGGTCGGGTGGCTCCTGTAAAATATAGCAGATTAGGTAATCAGCTGGTGATAAAGCCACATTAGCTCCAGTAGGTGGATTTTATTTGGCCGGTCAGGCCGATTTTAGAAAACTACTCTAAATCATGTTGACAAAGCGAGACCATCGCAGGTTCAAATCGACACAATGACAAACCTCAAAAACATGGACAAGTAAATACATAAAAACATTACATTAGCACTGACTAGCAGTCATAATAAACACTCTTACCTTCAACTTGTAAATATGTTTCACTGAAGATGTTCTGACAGCTTGATGACATGGTTCCACAGATATAAACTCCAGAATCTGAGAAATTCACTTGTTTGATGTCCAGAAAGATGTTTGTGACGTTTGACGTCATGATGAATTTCTCAGTTGGAAATCCATCATATAGATGAGCTTCAGATCCAACATCAAGAATCGATGAGATGCGGCTGACGGTGGATCCGTTAACCAGTTTATACCAGAATAGGTATTCAACTGTTGTGCTTCTGTTGGAGCACAGCAGAGTGACGTCTTCACCAGGCTGAACCAGAACCGAGTGAAACTCAAAGTCTGACTTAGTGATCCGACCTGAAACATTCACAGAGTTCAACTATAACTCTGAATGATAGAAGTCAATATGTTGTGCCATCTGAACAGAAATGATAAATGGTTAGAGAAAACCATAGACAGCTGTACTTACTGAAGGTGAAGAGGAAAAGCAGAATCACGTTGATGTTCATCATTGTTCGGCTCCGTTAGAGCAATAAACTGTGTGTCAGTTCTAGACAGCCTTCAGTATAGAGGTGGAGTTTTCTTTGTGTTGTCCATTTCCTCAAACTGATGACGACAATCGTTTTATTGGAACAGGAGAAACGGCAATGATTGGTTGTAAAGAGCCAAAAGTAAATCTTTGATGCCACGTAACACACAGAACAATTTATTCAGAAAAATGTTGCGCGTTCACAAAGCGCTGAATAAGATAACAAGTCCTGCAGATAAATGAAAGATTTGTCTGCAGTAGTTTTGATGCTCTGTTTTCTTTCATGTCTGAGAATCTGCCACCTTTAACACAGTAAAAGCTTTGATATGAGCCAATGTGTGTGTTGCCATGCATGATGTGTGTGTGTTTGCCCCACAGGCTGGTGATATATGTGTAACAGTTGAATCTGAGGCTGGTAGAAAAGCAAAACAATTTCTACTTTTTGCTGCAAAGTTTCATAAGTTATTTCAGGAAATATAAGAAAATAAATGACTCATCTGTTTCTATGTGGCTGAGTTTTCTTTGTATCTCATTTGTCTGGTAAACTTTGAAGCAGTTTTTGGTTTTTGAGGCCCTCCGCTTTCCAATTTAAGTATTCAGCCTCAACCGTCCGTCCCTCATAAAGCAGGGGGACTGATTCTTTTGTGATTCTTTTGTACAAATTTCGTACAAGTTTTGCAGATTATTTCACCATTTATCATAATGCCATTTAAACAGGAAAGTAAAGTACAGGAAAATCAGTTTATCATAACACACACAGCAGGCATCAGGGTCAAAGTTGAGATTGTCGCCTGACTCATTCACAGTGAAAAAAAAAAAATCCCACTCAGCTTCGTGCTTTGACACGATGTGCACATTGTTGTCCAGAACAAATGCAGTTTGGGTCAATTTTATGATATTTTTTATGTGTTTTTTTCTTAAAAGGAAACTTAAAACTTGCTTTTGCTCTCCTATGTGTTGCTTTAAATCTCTAAACAGTCACTTTTTACCAGCTTGAATTGTTGGTTTTCATCATTCCTCGTGCTTGTTTTGATTTTGAAATTTCTTTTGAGGCGTGTTGATTTCGCTGCCGTTGGATAAAATTGACTTGATTTGACGTTTGATTCGATGTGTTGTTGCTTAATTGTGTTGTTTTTGTTCCCTTGATTGTTACCTCAGCTCGGCCCGCTGGACCCTGACACCTGATTCACGTCGGTTACTTACTCTGATCGTCATTAAAATGGCCAATAATCAATACGAGCCTGACAGCAAATGAAAGAAATGTGCAGAAGAAAAGCAAAAAGAACAGCAATAGATTGGAAACAAGAAAACATCAGTAAAATCTACTTGCCGACATCGATTTGTCTATTATAACACATAAAGTGTAACACCGGCCTGATGAACCCTGTGCTGTTAAACATGTCACACTGGAACAATAATCACTTCCACTACATTTGTGATGTGTAATAAACTGGTTTCATTCTCATAACTGGTCAGGTTTTGTGTAGTTTGGCCTGAGCTTAAAGAAGTCTTTTGTGGTTTTTCGCCACAGTGGAAACAAGCAGCGATGCTAACATAAAGACTTTGGCTAACACTTGGCACCAACTTCTCTCTGCCTCGCATCTAAACATAGACACCGGAAGTCTCAGTCGGTCACGTCTGAGACCTTTCACATTTTCCACCCGACAGGTGAGGAGAAAAAAAATAAAACAACACAGACGTTAAAGTCAAACTTTATTTCAACTAGGAAAAAAAAATTAAATACTCAGATGAACATTAAAGCATCAACATTATCAGGACTTAAAAATTTTGAACTCATCATTACTAGAAGGTCTGTCTTGTAGCAGCATACAGAACATTTGTCTCCAGGTCTCTTTGTGCTTCAGGTCTTCTGTTGCTCCTGGTTTTTAGAGGGAAGCTCAGCGCTGCGTAGTTCATGTCACGAGAGTCCAAATTCTGCAGGTAAAAGGACTTAAAGTTACTAACTTCTAGAATCATAGAAGGTTTATTTCGAGATGCTTACATTCACTGACACAGCCATTACCTCATGATGTTGTAGAGTCTTTCTGTCTGAAGACGAGATCACCCAAAACGATTCAGGTGGTGAGTTTAGGTTTTATTTTTACATTCATAGACATCTAAATGCCAAATTTGCATAGAAATATCACGGGTACCTGCAGACAAGGTCCTGATTTTCACAATAAAACCAACGAGGACAAGTAAAAGAAATATGATGATGCCACCCAGGATCCAGTTCAGTAAATGTTCTGGTGCATCAGGTTCCTCAGAAGAATCGACTGATATTCCTGTAAATATTTACTGGAACGTTAGGTACAAATCTTTTTTTTTTTTTTTATCTCACAGCTCTAGCAATATGGAAGCGCATAATCTTACCTTCAACCTTTAAATAGGTGGCGGTGAAAACGGCAGGAAACGCATCGAAATAATGTCCGCAGAAATACAACCCAGTGTCGTTGGCGTCCAGCGGTTTGATGCGCAGGGAGACGTTTGTGGAGTCGGACTCCATCGTGAATTTATCCGGCTGGAACGGCTCGTAGGACGACGGGGCGGATTCGGCGTTCAGCATCGAAGAGATGCATCTGGCTCCGTCGTCCAGCTTGTACCAGAACACCTGAGAGCGGTAAGTGCTCTTGTTGGAGCACTGCAGCGTGACTCCTTCACCAGGCTGAGCCACCGCTGTGTGAAACTGAAAGCCTGAGACAGAGATCCAACCTGCAGCATTCAGAAAATGCAGGTTTTACCAAAACAAACAAACAAAAAACAATAAGTTAATGATAGGAATTGTTGCCTTCAGTTAGATTTTTGTACAAAACGGAAAAAGAGAACATTTTTCAGATGTACTTACTGAGTGAGGAGAGTAAAGCCAGTTTGAAGGTGCAGTTCATGGCTGTGAACACAGTCGGTGTCAGAAACTGAACTGAGCTCCAGTTTATACCACTTCATGATGAGGAGGTGGGGAGTTGTTTGATTTGCTTAGCCTGCTGAAAGCGACACTGAGAATGGCTTCAATCCATCCATCCATCCATCCATCCATCCATCCATCCATCCATCCATCCATCCATCCATCCATCCATCCATCCATCCATCCATCCATCCATCCATCCATCCATTTTCTTCTGATTTATCCGGGGTCAGGTCTCTGGGGTAGCAGCTTCAGAAGGGAGGCCCAGACTTCCCTCTTCCCAGCCCCTTGTTCCAGCTCTTCCCCAGGGTCCTGGGTCTTCCCCAGGACCTCCTCCTGGTGGGACGTGACTGGAACACCATTTAGGCGTCCAGGAGGCATCCTGACCAGATGCCTGAGCCTCAACTGGCTCCTCTCGACATGTAGGAGCAGAGGCTCAACTCTGAGTCTCTCCTGGATATCTGAGCTTCTCACCCTGTCTTTAAGGAAGAGCCCAGACACCCTACGGAGAAAAGCCTTTTTGGCCGCTTGTATCCATGATCTCGTTCTTTCGGTCATGACCCAAAGCTCATGAGGTTGGGATCGTAGATCGACCGGTGAATCGACTCAGCTCTGTCTTCACCATGACTGAACGATACAGCGCTAAAGTTCTGATAAAGTTTGGAGATTTACAGTTAGAATTAGGTCTGGACTTTGACTGGGCCATCTGCTTCAAACTAACTCATGCTATTGTAGCCCTGCCTGTATTTCAAGGCTTTATCCTGTTACAATTTGAACCTCTGATCCAGGCTTGACACTGTTTCCTCCTCTCTGCTTCAGGTTTTCCCCTGTTTTAAACTTCCCCACAACTTTGTCCCTTATGAGTCCACTGCGATTCATAATTGTCATGATGCTGTTGGTGTCATGTTTAATTTCCTGACTCACAGGAACTCAGAGAAGTGGTGACGTCTTTAATTGTTCGTCCTCGGTTAGAATAAATGATGTGTGAGCTGCCGTTTTATGAGAACCACTGCATGGATGCGAACTGGAGACAAATCTTTCAAAAAAACCCAAAACAAAACAGAACATGAAATGGCTGCAGGAACCTGAAGGAGATGAACCTTCTAACAAGAAGAGAACAAAAGTTTGATTGAAAATGAATAAAACCAGCATGAAAACACAAAGTCAGAGTTAAATAAGAGGTAAAGAAGGAAAACAGAAAGCAGCTTTCTGTTTCTCAAGGTGAGGATTGACCAAAACTTTGTTAACAAACAAAAACTTTTATTTCAGGTTTTTTTTTTTTCAGAGAGAAAAAACCCCTCAGAAATAGAAGATAAAATGACACATGATGATAAAGCACTACATCATTCCTAGTGACAGAGTTTATCTGGTGGCAGAATAAATGACATTATGATCCATGTCTCTCTCTGCAGGGGGCCTTCTGTCGCCTGGTGCTGTGGATCTGAAATTCAGCGCTGAATAGCTCACAGCCTCCGAGTTCAAGTTCTGCAAAACAACAACAAGACAAAAAAAAACCACACCAGGTTTTATTATTAAGTGTTTCAGAAAACAGCTGAAATGATTCAGGTGGAATTACCTCTTTTTGTTGTTGACTTTGTCTGCTAGTTTGACCTGAAAGAAATGAAGACAGGTTCAACTGGGTCACCATTTAAAGGTTCAGTCATTTCCAACAGAGATTATCGACAGATTACCGGTGTGAGAGGTCGTGACTTTGAGAATTAAACCAACGATGACCAAGAGAAGGAAAACAACAACACTTCCTAGGATCAAAATCGGCAGATTGTTTGACTCGTGGTTTGGGTCGCCTAGAAGAGAGGACACAACATTAGCGGAGGACTGCTGGATTATTAACACAACAACAACAAAAAGCTCCCAAACTGACCCAACATCCACTTTCGCACTGAGTCATCGGATAGTTCAGTAATCCTTGCAGTTAACTATTGATCATATTCAATTATGGACGTAAACAGTTGAATGATATTCATGTTTTGCATGAACTGAACCAACGTAAATCTGAGCTGCCCTGTTCTGATAGATGTTCAGTGGATCATAGATTTTTTTTTGTTTTGTTTAGTTTGTTATATTTTATGTTGATTCATGTTATTTTACATGGTTGTACTGCAAAACAAGTCCTGTGAAACCATTTTGTTCTGAAAAAGTCGGGGACCAACACTGTAAAATTCCAACGACTGACATCTGAGTGAACAAAAAAATCCATCATCGCAGTTATGCCCGAGCCAGTTGAGGCTCGGGCATAACTGGCTCAGTCTTACCTTCAACTCGCAAATAAGTTGCGCCGAAGATTCCCTGAAACTCGTCAGTGGGCAGCCCGCAGATATAAACTCCAGCATCTAACAAATTCACTTCCTTGACGTCCAGGAAGATGTTTGTCCCGTTGGACGTCATGTTGTATTTGTCACGTCGGCCTCCGTCACACGGCACGGCTCTGGACTCGGAGCTGGTCATGGACAAGATGCAGCGACGCTGCCGCCGTCGGCCAGTTTGGACCACGCGACGTGAGAGGGCAGTTTGCTGAAGTTGGTGCACGACAGAGTGACGTGTCCTCCAGCCCGAACCGTCGCCGAGTGAAACCGACAGAGTGTCAAACAGACGCAGCCTGAAACGAGACGATGAAACGCCTGCAGGGTTTAAATTCAAGTGGAAGGAAAGAGGCGCTTCGGGTATCCAGGAGAGTCAAGTGCATCCCTAAAAACAGCTTAGAAAGTATTGATTGTTCCAAAAAAAAACACAAACGTAGATGAACTCACTGAGGGTCCAGAGTAAGGGGAGCAGGAAGGTGAGGTTTGTCATGTTGCACCTAATGAGACTCGACGGTAAACTGTGGCTAGTGAGAAAGGAGGAGGCGTGTTCTCTGTCTGAACCGATTGGTCCGAAACATTTAAAGAAATAGGTGGAACAAATATTAGTGGTCGAACAAAACATTGAAAAAAAAAAAAATCATTTTGAAGTTTTGTGAGCAACAAAAAAGCTTTCTTATGTCTAAGTTGCATAAAATCACTCTGACTTCTTTTTCTTTTACCAACTACAGACGTTCAGCAGAATCGTATCAAGAAACAGCTGAAGTGTCACTTTAGAAATCATAAAACTTGTAAGAACAAAAAAAAAAATCATAACTGACTTTTGAGCGTTGCCTGAATATGAATATGACTTCTGAAAGCTAACAGCGGATCCACAGTGAGAATCATCAACAGAAGAGTTTGCAGTATTTTTGATGCCCTTTGTGCTGTTTCCGGTCTACGTATTCAGTGCCTTTAACACAGTTAATGCTTTGATACAATGCAGTGTGTGTGCTGTCATGCAGGAAGTGCTTTTTTTTAAAATTATTATTGGCAGGATATTTATATATATGCGATTTATCTTGTTGATCAAGCTGGAGATGACCACCAGAACCCCTCCTGACCCCACAAGGGACAAGAAACTGGATGGATTTTGTTGATCAGGTCACGTTTTCTCCTTTGAGACGGTGACTTATAGGACTGCTAGCTTGGCCTACGTGTCCAGCATTAGTGTCTGGTCCCATAAATCTGTTTGTGTTTCTGGGGAAATTATTAAATCATTCCAAGGCTTGTAGAAAGACTTTGTAGAATAGCTTAAGTTAGCATAGCAGCAATCATCATAATACATTCTTTGAATTTTGAATGGGATCTAGTCCAAGCTTTTGTATCTGAGGAGGAAGGACAAAAATCTAATTCAGTTCATTTGTATCTGTATCATTTTACAGATATTTTATAGTTGTTGGAGCTGCTTTTCAACTATTTTACTTTGTTGGGCTAGTTAATTGAAAAAACTAGTAGCTAGTATATAACTAGTATATAACAAAAGAATTAGACTCACAAGTAATTATTCAACACAAAAAAACTATGTTGTCATCACTACAAATTGAAAAACAAATTCAATGAGATTCATGTGAGTGAGTCCAGAGTTTTGGAGCGAACATGTCACTTTTTTTTTTGTTTTTTTGGAATATTGATTTTGAGAGAGGCCATCGCTGAAGCATGATGTCATTTATGACAGTAAACGTGTCACTATGAACGGGTGAAGTTTCTGAGAAGGGTTCGAGAAAAGCTGGCGAAAAGACAACCAGGACATTTCTGTCAAGTTATTCAGTTTAAAACTTTAAAGTAATGATATATTTTTAAGATAATTATCCTGACCTTTGACACATAGGAATCATTTTGTCAATCATAACTCCCGTTAAAATTCATAACATTTTGTGCCAAGCACTTCCTGATGTCAGCCAGACAGTCAAAGAGGGGCCCAGCGTGGTGTGTTCTGCGTCTCAATTAGAAATAGAGATGGCAATCGTTTGCAAAAAGATGAAAGCAGATGTTTCACAAAAAAAGGAAGGCAGATGTCCAAGAATAGAGCCTTGCGGTACACCCCAGGCCAGCGCAGCACAGCGTGAGCTCAGACCACAGAAACTCACACGAAAACATCTGTCAGTGATGCACGACCAAAACCAGTGAAGAGCCTCTGAGGCCCTCCCACTGCTTCAGCCTTGAGATGAGGAAGTCATGATCGACTGTTGCTGACATTTGTACTCTACAACATCATTACCTAGAAAGTTACCAGTCTGCAAAATGCTCTGACATTTAATCTTGACCTGTCGCCAGGTTCTCATTGGTCCGGTCGTGTGCTTTTTTTTTCCGGCTGAAATAATTGATGAGATTTGTAACAAAAATAAGAGTTTGATATAAAACCAATGGCAAGGAAATTATATTTTATGGTAATTACAAGTCCACTCTATTGTTTGCTATTGCAGTTTAAGTATGATGTGCTTCAGCTCCTTGTAATCCTCCATCAAGAGTTGTTGCTCCTTTGGTGTGATGTGTGTCACGCTCAGATATCAGAAATCCATCAGTGAATCTGTGATTGAACTCGTGATGCGTTGAGGAAAGCTGTACTGTAAGGCTCTGCTTTTCAATTATTTAAAAAAATGGCTGCCATAAAAAAAAAAAGCTAAATAAAAAAAAAAAACGATACTTAAATATTTACAGATTTCATTCTTTATAAATTGAAAGGCAGTGCTGCTCTGATGCAGGCAACTTCAGTCTTTGTGGTATTTTGTTTTTCTCATCTGCCGTCACCACAGTGGAAACAAGCAGCGACGCGACTGAAAGACCTTTTGCCTCCATGTACCAGCTTCACCTCTTCACCTAGATACAGAAAGCTTTATTTGGTTTCCCTTTGTCGTTTCTTACAACTTTCAAAATCAATGAACAGAAACTTTTTGTAGCTAACAAAAAACAACAAAAAATGAACTTTACAAAACTTTTTTTTTTACCATCATTTGCTGTTTCTCATGGTGAGTCTATCTTGTAGCAGCATACAGAACACACGGCTCCTTCTCTTTTTCTGCTGCTGGTCTTCTGTTGCTCTTTGCTTTTGGAGGGAAACTCAGCGCTGCGTAGTTCTGGGCGCAAGAGTCCAAATTCTGAAAAATAACAGAACCGACAGTCACCGACTTGGAAACCTGTGGATCGGGTTCAATTGAGTAAATACGTCACTTGTTTCAAATCGATTACCTCAGAGTGTAGTGTGTTATTTCTCTGTGCTGGAGCTGGGAACAACCACAACTCTTAATACTGTCGGCTTAATCTGAGCATTTTTACATCATTTTTCAGTTGGAATTAAAATATTTATACCTGCATGCAAAGTCTTGATTTTGACAGCCAAACTGATGATGACCATAGCAAGAAAAATGACGACACCACCCAGGATCCAAATCAGCAAGTCACCTGGTTCTTCAATGTGATGTAAAAGACTGACTAGGAAACAAGAGAAAATTCTTCAGGATTCAGTATTTAGCAAGGCACTTGAAATACAAGGGATCACAATCTCACCTTCGACGTGTAAATATGTTGCGGCGAAGACTTCAGGCAAATGCTCAGCATAAAACCCACAGAAATATAATCCAGAGTCGTTCACCTCCACCCGTCTAATGTCCAGAAATATGTCTGTGACGTTGGATCTCATGGTGAATTTGCCCGGCTGAAATTCACCGTGCAACGAGGGGACGGCTTCCGAGGTGGACATGGACGAGATCCGGCTCACGTTGGGTCCGTCGGCCAGCTTGAACC
>CAKLNU010000782.1:57500-133746 GCA_922788865.1 Poeciliopsis turneri
GAGCTGTGGGCCCTGATCATCAAATTCGACGTATATAAATCTTTGTGTGCAATAAATCTTTGCATTTCATAGGTCGAGCCGAAATAAATACATTTTTAAATTATGCTGTATTGTTCAAAGATTAGATGGGATTTGTAAATTTCTATATTTTTTTCTTATTATTGAACCAATTTGAAGTGCACCGCTAGATAGAGACTTGGCTGTTGAACCATTTATGTTTAATTTTACATCGAGCACCTATTCCATTGTACGTTATTTGACTCGTTTTTGATGTGTTTTCCACATAAAACCAAACCAATCTTGTCATAAACATGACGTATATCTTGTGTATCTCTTACTGTCAAAAACCGTGGTCACATTTCCAAACTGCGTCCCTCCGCACACGGCGGCGGCGCAGTAGTCGCTTTCGCCTCCGTCAGAGTCCACATCTCTGATGAGGAGCTTGTGAACGCAGGTCGTTCCTCCGCGCTCGGTCCTCTTACAGGAGCCGTCTGTTGTCCCAGACACGTGAATGACTTCCGGAGCGGAACGCTGAGAGGTCTTCAGCCACATCAACCCGGTCTCCTCCGCTGTGCACTGAGCAGCGCTGAAAGTGCAGCTGAAAGGCGCGGCGACCTCCGACCCGACCGACTGGGATTTTGGCGGCTGGATAACAAAGTGGTTCAGCTTCACGCCTTGGAGGAAACAAAACCAAATCAGCCGCGTTCAGACGAGCCATTTATGGGAGCAAACTAAAGCTAAATCGATGTGGGAATAGACTGAATACCTTCTAGCATCAACAAGGTTCCCGACCCAAACTGGATGTAATGTAGCCGCAAAACTCCACAGAAGTAAGTTCCAACATCATCCCAAGATGCTGCAGATATGGTCAAGTGATTATTGATCCCAATGGAATAGACTGAGTAGCGATGCGTCAGCTCATCATCGACCACATTCCATTTGTAGAGAGAAGAATAAGTTGCGACCGGCTGTAGTCTTCTGTCTGCTGTCAGTTTGTACCACACTCTGTTATCAAAGACGTTTTTTAAGACGCATTCGATGGTCACCGATTCTCCGAGCTTCAGTGTTCGTGCCGAAACGGGCTGAGAGACGTCGCTGAGCTCCGCTTCACCTGTAACAAAACACACAGGAAGATCATCATGTTTGTGCACACAGAGGGAGAAAGAAAGATTTCCCTGATCTACGTTTTTTTTTTATTTTATTTTTTTTGCTTGTACTCACACAGATAACAGAGCAGGAGCGCGGCGGCAAAGAAAACCATCTTCGCATCTGCTTCTGTACTTCCACTTATTTGCAGCAGTCAAGCCAACTGAAGTGGCGGAGAAATAGCATGCACACTTACCGACACCAGGATGTTCTACATTCTGCCACATCTATCAGCTCTGATTGGTTCAAAAACAGTTAGCACAGAAAAGCACAATTTGTCGATTCCTGAGGAAACAACATAGCAAGAAAAACACAAGTGGTTATTTACTGAATGACTCAGACTGTTGTGGTTAGGGCAGCAAAATGGGACGTTTATAGGTTTTAGTGTGAAACGTGCGAGAGAAATCACATAGGGTGGAAATGTTTACCACCAAAATTACAATTATTCAACCCTTCAGTTAATTTCAGTCGCAATGAATAATCGCACTATTCCTTTACATGCTCATTGCGTCTGGAGATTTCTTTTTTCTCAGTTTCTTAGTTGATTAAAACTTTGATTTTGGCTTCATCATCGATTGAGACAAATGAAGGCCCATCATACCTTATATTATGTCGTTTCGTGGGCAACATGTTCCAAAGAAAATATTCTCAAGCATTTATTTATTTATTTATTTATTTATTTATTTATTTATTTATTTATTTATTTATTTTTACCAATTAAACCTCACCTTGTTGTTGACATTTGAATTTTAGGAGCTGATCATTCAGCACCAGCTGTTGCATGGATTCCTCCAAACTTTAAAGGCAACGATCACTTTTCAAAGCGTTGATGAATCGAGCCAATGCTGCGCATTTACATAGTGGGCATCAAAAAAAGCGGAACATCTCAGGACTGATGCTGCGGCAGCCTGTCAACTGCAGACGTAGAAACATCTAGGACAGCAGGTGTTCTGAATAGCTTATCTCTACTTCTGATCCCTGCGAAGGTTAAACAGATGCTAATCTCCAAAACGCCTCGACTCTCGATGCTCCGCCTCCATTTTACTGATGGCAGATGAGGTGAAAGCAACACAGTTTGCATTTTTGGTTGATGAAAAACCATCATGTGCTTCTAATCGCAGGTCTATTGACTTCTAGACAGGGTTTATGGCTGACTCCAGATTTTTCTTTGCCAAGTCTGAAAATAATTTGTTTGATAGCACTTATTGATCATTGATCCATACTGAGTACAATGAGAAACTACAAGGAACTCATTAAAACAGAATCAGTGTTAGCTATGTCATAAATTTAATGTCATTTACTCTCAGTTAATGGCATTAATAACAAAAAAGAAGCCAGTAATTCTACAGACAGACCTTTTCAGGGTAACACATAAATGATTGCCGACTCAATCAACAAACACTGTACAGAAAAAGCACAACGGCTCTATTTCCATGACAACTGAAAGCACTGGGAAGACATATTCTCTCTGAGAAACGCAATGATCAGTCACAATTTGTGTCTTATGCTTTATTTGGTTGGATTTATTGTGATAATCGTCCAGTAAAGAAACAAACCTTTCCCTTCTCACACGTCCGTCCTCTCATTCATGTCACTTTTTCAAGTGGGATGAATAAAAAACAAATGTTGCAAGGAAAACCCGCGAAGGAAAACCTCACAGCTCTGTCACAAAGTCCGTATTGCATCTTCAGAGACACGAACACAAGAATGTCCACCTTTTAATATCTGTGGTAAACACATTCGCTCCAGACTCCGTCCGTCCGTCTCATCGATCTGTTGGTCGCCACGGCGACGGCAGCGCGACAGCTCTCCTCTCTGCTCTGCAAAGACAAAAAGTGTGTGTAGTCGTTGCAACGTGCAGGAAGACTGTGACTGGATGAAGCTTCAACGTTAAAGGTTGATTCACCTTCACGTTGCGCTTTTGTCGGGACTCTGCTTGTGACAAAGGAAATGATTAACGACAACGTCAATTATTAATAATAAAAGAAATTTACAAGTGAAATTAAAAACATTTGAAAACTGCGTTACCTGAAGATATGCATTTTGTTTTCTTGCTGATTCTGCACACTGACAAAGCCAGTGAAAGACTGAGGGCAGAGGTCAACGCACAGGCTGTACTCAGAACGATGGTAACCGAGTCATCTGCATAGAAGGCGACGACACAGATAGAGCTCTTATCTGTCTTTTATTCTGAAAGGACAAGTTGAAACGATTTAATAGGCTTCATTTAGAAACTACGATATCGGTACTCACAGGTTAAGTCCAGGTTAGTTGTGTTTCTGAGCAGCAGCCGTCCGCATGAGGCAACGGCGCAGTGGTAGTCCACAGCGTGAGACGCTTCATCCAGGCCATTCAGCGGCAGGTTGAACACGCAGCCGTGTGCTGTTCTGTTTGCTTCCTTGTCGCTCACGTCGTCGCTGCTTTTGTGGGTGTACACGAATTTCGGGAAAGCGTCTCCGGAGCCTCTGAACCAGTAAAAGACGTGCTCTCCGTCGTGCGTCCCATTTTGAAACGCGCAGTGCGTCGTCGCAGAGCCCGAGGCTTCCACGTGGACGGCGACGCCCTCCAAGAACTCGAACGTGTGAGAAGACAGACTGACACAGTAGTAAGTAGCCGAGTCTGACACCCGCGCGTTTAGTATCTTCAGGTGGAATCCGCTGCCGCCGGGTTCCAGTTCGAATCGTGGATCGCTGGTGATCAGGTCGCTGCGAAGAGAGCCGTTCCGTTTGTGCTTGTAGAACTCGGACATGAGCTGGGCTTTTTTCCCCGGGCTTTTTTTGAACCAGTGAAAGATCAGTCCGCTCTTGCCTTGGTGGAAACATTTCAAGGTCACGTTCTGGCCAACGTGAACCGACTTGAAACTCAGAGGGGATGACAGTGCCACAGCTGCCGAAGGAGCCGAAGAGAAAATTTGAGAAGAAAATCAAAAGTGGCTGCAAACTTATTAAATATGCAAAAAAATCCATGGAAAAAAAAAAATGTCATTACGTACCAAGTGTTGCCAAGAACAGATAGGAAATCTTCAGAGCAGTCATCATGTTTAAATGGTTGCGCTGGACTGATACAATCTCTCTCAACATGTTCTACTTTCTTACCAGCGAACTGGATGCTGCCACCCAATCAGAAATGAGGAGGGAGTCAGCGAGCCTGCTGCTGTTAATGCTGGGCAGCAGACAGGAAGATGTGATGACAGGATGGGTTGAGATAATGTCAGATGTCATTAAAACCGTTTAAAAGTTTCCGCTGAGACGAAGGTCAACATCAGTGTCAGGGAACGTGACTGAACTACGGGCCCCACGCGACAAATGTTCATTATTTGACTTGCATATCATGAGATGCTTCTGTGTTTTATTTTATTTAAAAATGTGTTTCGCATTAATACATAGATATATAAAAGATTCAGCAAACGTGTCTAAATAAAGCAAATTCTGATATCTTAGATTAAATTGTCAGATGGTGCACGTAAGGCTGGCAGCAGTGATGCAATTGCAATGTTTTTTATTAATTTTTATTTTTGTTTTACACTTATAAAGGACAAGTTAACTTGTGTATATATTTTTAACACATATTTAAATAATGGTCGGGTTCTGTGAGATATTTTCTGAATTTAAAATTGGTAAAAGCTTGTCTGTTCAAAGAAACTTGCAGATTGGAGAGCATTTGAATGATTGAACATTTCTGCTTATAAACGGGTTTATTAGTAGAAATATTAACAGAATTCTGCTTTGCTTCATTTTCAACAGGTTCTGCGAAGCTTCTTAGGAACTGGAACGACCTCCTGTTGGACACTTCACCTGCCTTGCCTCCTGGTGGCGCCGGTGCATCGCAGCCTTGTTTCAGTCAGAACGTCCCTTGCTGTGGTGACTATCCAGTATCTCGCCACCGTCAGCGTGTAAATGGCTGAACGACTGTAGAGAGAATCACTTTGGGGTCGTCTTTAAATAACCTTTGGACGCGGGCTCGAAGCAACCACTGATTTGTTTACTCACACGGCAATTGCTTTATTTTTCAGTAAAATGAGAAAAGCTTTCAAATCTCACAGTGCTGTTCCAACATTAAAGGATGAGTGTGGAAGAACTCAATACATGGAAATATTGAAGCAACATCTCAAGACATCAGCCAGGAATGTAAAGTTTGGGATGAAATAGGTCAAGGGCATCAAAACTCGGTTTTATTATTCATAATTACTTAAACTCCAAACCTGCCAACTGAAACACATTTAAGACAAAAATCTGCCCGAGCTACCGCTTCACAGAGGAGTAAACACATTCGGTCTCTTGACTTTTCTTCTGCCTTCTTGGTCGGGTGGGCTGGTCAACGTTCACAGCAGCGTAAAGGAGAATGTCTTCCTAATAACAGGACACATCAGAGATCATGAACAAATTTTTCTTCAAAACATTGTTATCTCATCGGGACATAGTGAAGAGATTTGCGGTTGTATTTACCTCTCCATCTGCAGCTGGACAAGACGAAGACTTTCCTTGAATTACTGTGAAAGACAAAGGCTTTTTTTTCAAAAAGAAAATGTGTTTAACCTGAATATAAAGCCAGCAGTTACCTGGAGTTTGGCAGCTGTCTTTGTTGTGTTTCTTGTACAGTTTGGTGGCCAGTAAAACATTTAGGACGATGGTGAAAATCAAAGCTGCGCATAAGAAAAACACCAAATGCACCAGCGAGACCGCCTCACCTGCAGATCCCAACACCAAAAACCCCAAAGTTTTAGCTTCTCTGTTTTTGCAAACAAGCAAAAAGAAAATAGCAATTATTCAGTGAAACAACTCACTTTCCAATTCCAATTTCATCCCCTTTCCAAACGTTATCCGTCCACAGGAGGCAACAGCGCAGTAGTATGTCCCAGCGTGAGACTTTTCGATGTTCTCCATTGGCAGTTTGTACAGACAGGAGTGAGTCTGCGTGTCGGGACTCGTCAGACATTGGTCCGCCGTGACTCCACGGAGATAAACGAGCCCTGGATCATATTTTGAGGACTGTCTGAACCAGTGAGCTCTGCGTTCTCCCAGGCAGCTCCCAGTTTGGACCGTGCAGTTCAGAGTCACGGAGTCTCCGGGCCGTGCGGTTTCAGACGCCGCCTGGTGGACCGAAGCTTCGCCTCCCGCAGCTGAATCCTGCACGACGACCGTAACGCCCTTCACAAACTTGAGCAGGAACGAAAGGCAACTTGCGCAGAGGTACGTTCCCGTGTCTGACGAGCGCAAATTGGAAATGTTTAACCGACTCTTCCCCTGTTCAGTTTCCAGACTGAATCGTGTGTCTTTGAACGCCCCGTAAAAAGTACCTCCTTTCTCTGATTTGTAACTAATGGAGATCAGGTGCGGTTTCTCTCCCAGGGTTTGCTTGTACCAGAAATAAGTGGCCACTTTTGCGTCAAAAGAACACTGCAGAGTCACGGTGCCACCAACATCAGCCAATACAAAGCCCGTCTTGCCATCCACAAATGTCTCCAAATCATTCATCTCGGCTAAAATAAAGGAGAAAGTCACATTTAAACGTTAAAATGGCCGCCAGATATAAAGTGGTTTAATAGCTGACGCGTTGCTTACCCTTGTTCCACAAGAAAACACATGTGAGACAGAAAAGAGCCTCTGACAGCATCATCCTGCTGAAATCGCCTCGTTGAATGAAAAGCACTTAGTCACGCGCCGAGTGACTACAAATGGAGCATGATCTCATTATCACAGCCACATGCAGCAGCAGTCTGACCTGAAAGAAAACCCAAGTGCCCGAAGTTTGAAAAGGATCCTCCCATTTCAATTTTCAAATGCAGAAAAAAAAAAAAAAAAAGAAAGAAAGGGAAATGACCAGTTTGGCCAGGTGGATGAAAAAAGTTTAGTCCTGTGCATCTTTAGGTGAGAGAGTTAGTATTTTTCTACAGATTTTTAAAACTATTTAAAAAAAAAAAAACTTAGCAAAACTGAAATTCAGTTGAAGCTGAGCACAGGTATATTGCAAACTTATAACCTTTAGCAAAAAACAGTTTCTAACCCTCCTCATAGATGTAAATGTCACACCTTTTAATGATTTCTACATATTTAGCAAACCATATTTATGATTTGTTTAAAAATAAAACATTTCACTGAAGTCCATCCAACAAAAACGTTCAGACGGAAGGATCAGAATTTGACACAAAAGGAAATATGGATCCGTCGTGCTTTGTGTCAAAGGTCAGGGCCGGTGACCTTTGACACATGAACTACATGGAAAGTACATGGGCTTCACATGATCCTTTTATTCCCACCGGATTGCTGTTAAATCTCCATGTCAACCACTAATTTATAACATAACCAACCAAAATCTTAAACACAATTCATAATTGGTGATAAAAAAATGAGCAATACATTCTCAAGTGGATTAATTAATTAATTAATATTATTTCCATGCCCCTCGATATAGTTTTTTTTTTTTTTTTAATGAACAATTAAACATTTTACACCGAAATGAATAAATTCATACAAAATAACATTTTTCTCAATAAGTTACCAAAATATTTTGATAAGGTCATAATATCTACATGTGGATTAACATCAAGCTTGTGTCAAGTTTAAAGAATTATTTAAAAATATATACATTTTATTCAAAAACTGCTCAAATTCCTTAACCATAACCTAATTCTTTTTTTTATTTTTCAAAATAAAACACATTTTTCTCATATTACCTAGCACTAATGCTAAGTAATATGAACCCCCTTGTGTTACTTTATCGAACACAAGGGGGCGCTCAAATCCGGCTGACGTGTGTTGCGGTCAGGATAGATCTGAACACTGTGTCAAACTTATGAAATAATAAAATAAAATAAAAAACTTCATAAATTGCAAAAGTACGTTTTCAGACACCTTGATTATTTTCTTTTCATCCACAACATTTCAGGTTTGATGTCGGTTCAGTACGTTTTCACTAAATGACACTTTGGTATTTACTCTGATGTACAAAACCATGAGGTCCTTTATTAATGTTATTCTGGGTACTCAGAAAACGAGAAGCTTCACCTGACGGCACCGAAGCAACAATTTCCTCCCTGGAACCACAAAAACAAAAACACAAAGAAACAAAGGCTCATAAATATGCATATCAGTCTCACAAAAACCATATTGAGATCCAATCTACAAAGAGTAGACCGCACAGGAAGTTAAACAGATTCTACAGCTCAGTATGCAATCGTTTCTCAGCATAACAAATGTATAAAGAAATCTTCCACTTTGGAGGTTTCTTGATTCTTAAGTGATCAAACCTCAGCTCGGATGGTGAAATTCAAAATGTTTCCAAACACAACAAAGTCCCCTGACTCAGTTTTACCAAAAGGATTAGTTGGTTTTTATTGTTTTGTTTTTTTTTTCTTGTAAATGAAATTGTCTTTTGCATTTACTCAAATCATCTTTGTCCGACTTAAAAATAATAACAACAGGAAGTAAGGCTAAAAACCTTTTCACATCTTTGCGCATCAGTGTTACAAATAAACAGGAGCCTGAAAACTTTAGAAACATTGAACTTCTATAATATTTCTTTATTACATGTTGTAACTTGACTCTTAATCGTATCAAAAAACTGGTCTTCGCTCAGGTTGAGTTTCTTACATTTTCAGTCAGAGTCACACTTTGAATCTGCAGAGACTTCCTGCCAGAGGCCACAAATAGCACAGTGGGGGGTCCAACGTGCACGGCCTGTGAAGACTTGCCAACCTCACCAAGTCGCTTCGGTACATTTTGACTCGTGCTGCATCCATACATAATGTCGGTGGTTTTGTTTTTACTGTACAAGGTTCTGTGATGAACACACATTTATCAGAAACGTGGAGAGCATTTGTTCGATGCTGTAGAGGATATTGGATTTCGTTAATTTATTTACATTTTTTTTTCAAATGAATGAAAACCACATGTCTGGGTCTAATGCTTCAGAGTGGAGTACGTGCACGCATCGCCGGCTTCGCTCTGCTTTCCTGCTCTGATAACGTTCTTCTCACTGACGGTGGCATAGTGGAGGTGACCCGCATCCGCAGAGTCCTGCTTGTCAGAACAGGGCAGTTTTCAGAACAGATCTCGTGACAAATTGCACAGAACTTTGTAAAAAAAAATGTTCCCAACTGTCAAGGCAATTTTGCAAACACCAATTTTATTGAAGAAATTTAACAACATTTGTTGTCTGTTGTTTGACTTTACTTGTAGTTGGAGATAAAATACTCACTTGGGCTTTTGGAGCTGAAGCAGCTGAAGATCTCTCCGGAGGATCTGCTTCAGTGAAACAAAAGGGGGGGAAGTGTTTTATTTTTTTCTTGGTTTCTAATTTAAACACTTTATCTAGCAGGTAGAATGCATCTATAAACACAGATCTAGAGGACCACAACTAATGAACTGGTTATTTTTTTATTATTATTCTCATCTTCTCAATGCGGCTTAGTACATAAGATTAAACATTTCCTGGGCTGGAAGGCCACTCAGTGAGGAAGAAGCCATTTCACTCAGGAGGCGTCATAACAATACGAGTTTGCAGTTCAGATCCACTGTTTAAATAGGGGAAATGTTTTGTTGTCGAATGAAGCCGTTATTTAAGTACTTAATCAAAAATGACCATTGCAAACTGAATTGTGGAATTCCATAATATAAGTGATTATATATTATTATTATTATTATTATTATTATTATTATTATTTAAGGTCAGTCAAGTCTGCTGGTTAGCTCAATAATAATAATAGTTCCCTGTCTCCTGACCACATCACTTTGGTCTAACATGTATCATACGTATGTGACACACCTTCACGATTGCACTTCTTCGTCTTGTACAGTTCGTGGGATGTGTACGCCAACAGACCCATCAGGAGGACGATGAAGGTCAAAGTTCCTGTCAACACGTACGGCAGGACAGGAGAACCCGGGTCTTCTGTAAGGAGACGGAGGGAGGTTAGGAGATCCCACAACCACCTCAACTCATCACGCCAAGTTGCGTTTGCCAAACGATCTGCTACCATTGTAGTCCAGCTTGGTCCCGTTTCCAAACAGGATGGATCCACAAGAGGCGACCGCGCAGTAGTAGGTCCCGGCGTGAGACACGTCCAGGTTCTCCAGCGGCAGGTTGTACACGCAGGTGTGAGCTTGTCTGTTCGGTTTCATCTCACACTGGTTTCTCCCGTCCCCTTGTGCATAAATGATTCTCGGATTGGATTCGTCAGAGTCTTTTAGCCAGTAAACTCTGTGTTCTCCACCGCAGATCCCAGTGTGGACAGTACAGTTCAGCGTGGCAGAATCTCCCGGATGAAAGGTTTGGAGTTCTGACTGGTAGACCGACGTTTGGAAGTTTAATGCTGAGTCCTTTACCTGGACAGTGATGCCCTCCAAGAAGTCGAACTCGAACGAGTGGCCACTTACGCAGTAGTAGACAGCCGAGTCTGACGTTTGGACGTTTGAGATCCTCAAGTTGTTTTTGCCGACGCCTGTGTCCGGTTGGAACCGTGGATCGTCGCTGAACGGACTTTTCAAAGGGCTTCTGCTAGCATGTTTCAAGAATTCCGACATCAGCTGTGGTTTCCGTCCGGGACTTTGTTTGTACCAGTAAACGCTTATTGCAGAATTTTCCTGATAGGAGCATCTCAAAGTCACGTCCCGGCCAACATCCACGGCTTCGAAACCTAAAGCTGACGATGATGGATCCAGACCTGTCACAAACACTGGAAAAGGAAACACGTAAGAATAGTAAGTGTTGATGAGTAGAAACGCATTAGAGTCGAACAGAAAACACCTCGCAACTTACTCAGGTTCCCCAAAAGCAGACATATCGCATAGCCAGCACATACTGGAAGATCCATTTTGCTTAAGGGGTTTTGCCTCACTGATACGATCTCTTTGGTTGCTCCACTTTCAAGAGACAAGACTGTGTATGATTGGCCCACCATAAATGTGAGAACACTCACATGTTCTGTGTCTGTAGTTAGTTTTCATGCTAAAAACATTTAGTGTCCAGAACAAGTCGTAGTATTTTCAGTGTTCAATTTATAAACCCTGCAGAGATCCGGTAAAGTTGGTGGGAACATAAAGATATCTTGATATTCTTAATGTTTTTTTTTTTATGTATTTGGATTTTCTAAACTGACTTTGGAAGAGGGAACTTAAATAGACGTATGAGATCAGACGTCAGCACTAACAGGCTGCTGAAAGAGAAGGTGTTGTCACCCTGCTTGTCTTCCTGACCTCAGTGGTACGCCACATTTTTCTACAAGTTTTTTTCATCATTTACATACAGATCACGTGTGGAAAAAAAAAAATAAAAATAATTCAAGTCTACCCCCAGAAACATTCTCGAAATAGACTTTGACTGGGCCACGCATGCATGGATTCAGTATGGCTAAAATAATTCCATTGAAAGTCTGGCCGGACGTTTCTGACCATTGTTCTGCTGGGAAGCTAACATTTGCCTCGAGTTGAACCTTTTGTTTCAGCATTTCCTACATTTAGTCAGGATTCCCATGACCTTTGACCAACTTCATTCTTCCTACTGGAGAAACGCTTCCTGAAAGCATGAAGCTTCATGTGCTGGTGGTGTGTTTTTGGGGTAATTGGGCAATGTTAGTGTTCATGAAGTTACTGTAGGAGTTTGCCCTGTAATTGAAGAGTTGGTATTTCAGTTGCTGTGTGTTTGGACACTTCACCTGCCGTCTTTGGTACCAGTAGCACCGTCTGTATGGCAACAATGTGGCTCATTGCATGAATGTCTGAATAAAACATTCTGGAGGCCTCTGGGCAGGAGAAAGTACCAAACAAAGTAGAGGCCACTTGCACGTCATGCTATTTTTGATATTGGCAAATGATTCAGTTTTTGTCATATTTGCTGTCTTTCTACATGAGTTTGAAGCAAAGTACAACCAGAAATGACTTTTCTTATCAATTATGAATAACTGAGCCAACCTCACTCTTCAAGGCCAGACTCAGTTACCCAACTGGTACAGCAGGTCCTTTAACACCACATATAAACAGGTCACTGTGGTTGGAGGCTTCATGCTAACCTTGTTGTGCTCACGCTCAGCAAGAACTTGTTTCCATCATTGGAAACTTACCTGATTGTAGGTCACACCGCCTTTACCGCAGGGGTAAATAAATGTACAGTAAGCTATTGTTATGAAGACATCTTTCGGATGCCACTGCAGTTCTGCCGTGTCTGTATTTTGTTGAGGTTCAGAGATCCTGAAGCGTGTTGCTGATCAACTCAGAGTGGAAAAAAAAAGGCAAATCTTTAGTTTCATCAGGATTTATTTCACTGTCATTTTTATGGACTCTTATTTTGTTTTTGCTCGTTGCACTGGAGAAAAAAAACTCAAATGCAAACAAAAACAGCGCAGATTCAAACTCAGCTGACAAATACAATATTTTTTTTAAAAATGTTTTCAATACTCACAGATTTTACAGAAGAGCAGAACAGACATTAACGATTTCATTTCAGAGCTGTTCTGTCTGCACTGAACAAATTCTCTAATGGGGCAAAGACCAGCTGTGATTGGCCGAGTTAACTGGTTTGGTTTGGGACATTTAGACCATAGAGCAACTTCTGGTTGTCAACATGAAAGTAGACGCTGGTTACATGTTAGCATCTGTACAACATGTCGTACTCTGGTCTCAGAGCAGATTCTTTAAGAACTTTTGTAGGGAAAAATATTAAAAACTAAAACTTAGGCATTGAACCAAAGCTATTGGTTCAATGAACCAAATGATTGGTTCAAGTCTATCAATCAATGCCTATCAATGCCTGTGCAGAGCTGAACGACTGACTATTGATTAAATATTCAACTTCAAGGGTATTTCAGAAGGAGTGCATCTACATGTTGCTGGATTGTTGCCCTTGGAGAAAGGACTTAGATTGAGAACCCAATAAAAAGACCACTAAGTAACCCAATACAGCAAACTGTTTCTGGCTAATTGAGAACATGAATTTGGCTCGTATATGTAACACCTGCCAGAAGGAAAGAAAAAAAAAAAATCAAGATTACACAAACCCCCACAAAATCTTCAGTACATGCTGTGGCTCATCTCATAAATCCTGATTCATAACAATGATTCGAATCCTTAATCCTGGTGATTCAGCTAAGCTGAAGACAACAAGCGTTGCTGATTAGAGTTTTCCAAGTCCAGTAAAAGAACGAACCGTATGGACCCGGGTCCAGATGTTCTCTTACATCAGACTGACATGAACTTGAGATCAGGTTCAGGCCATTGGACATGAAGTTGGAGAACCCAAAACAAACAAACAAACAAACAAACAAAAAATTTCTCAAATAAAATATCTATTATTACTGACTTGGAACAAAACATATTTTCATATATGAAGCAAAAAATGTTTCAGAGCCTTTTTGTGCTTCTTAATTTGTCTCACACATAACACAGCAGTTGTCTTCCTGTTGGCACCTCGCGGTAACATGACTGCTGCTTGTTCCACTGCGCTTGTGGTTTTACTAAAGTACATTTGGGTCAGTTCTGTCCAGATATGTAGTCTGCGGGTTTCTGTGATGCTGAACAATGGAACTTGGGCACATTGGCAGCACTGCTCAACTGTCGCAAGATGACCAAATTAGAAAAGAAAAGGCAGCGGCATAGTTAGCTCGAATTCAAGGAGATGCTAACTCCGTGTACTAGCAAGGAGTTAGCATCTTTTGCCAACTCCTTGTTTAGGGGCCCACAAACCCTCCTACTTCAATATATAGTCTGTATGAGCTGCAGTGGTGGTGCAAAGTCATCATTTTAGTTTATTCTGTCACTAGAGACATAACTACTGCGTTGGTTTCTAATGCAAAACTCAAAGTATGGGCCGTGAGGAGAACCGGTGGCCCAGATCTGTTGAAAGCAGGACGAGCTACAACCGCACAGACATCCTGTCAGGAGCAGTGGGGCTGAGGTCGCTGCTGGCAGCTCCTTTTCTGTTTGTTTGTTTGTTGCTGTTGTATTTTTTAAGCTTGCTATATTAGTCACCAACCGAAGACTAACGCCACTTTATTACCAAGAGACCGATTGGCTCAAATTTGATCACTGTGTGCAAACAAAACAACAACGTCCTTGTTGATTTACCAGCTTTACTGTAAAATGCTTTTGTTTTAATGCAGTCCTCACGCAAACCGAGCAGAGAAACTGTGGTGTGTTGTGGCGAAACTTCAAAAACTTCAACAGACAACTTTCTACATCAGCTAACCGCAGCACATGCTAGCTCTTCCCTCTTTAGATCCACCGTCTATGTTTTGAACAGAGATGATCTGCAATTGCATTCTGAAAATCTTCAGCTTCACCTCTATTCAGATTTTTTTTTTTTACATGTGCTAATTTTGCCCTTTGGTATCACAACAACACCTGAGGTTTCAGGGATCCTCCGACAATGTGTGTTAACTTCTAAAGCAGTTCAGGAAGGACTTTTACTGCTCTCTGCTGGCTGACTTCCTAACAGCATATCTAATCATCTCAGCCAAATGCTCAAAATGTCACATTACCGACACGACTCAAGTACTTTTATCTGTGAAGTCACTATGGCAACCTTTGCTTCATCACAAGTCCCAAGCTTGTTTTAGGAACTAAACTGTCGGTGGAGTTGATGATGTTGAGATTATCACAAAAAACAAACAAACAAAAAAATCTGAAACAACCAAGAAACTATCAATTTCTTTTATAAATATGAATTTTAAAAAAAATCACTTCACTTTGAGGTTATGCATAAGAAAGAATAAAGATAAAGATCACAGAAAAACTGGCTGTTGATTGTGATGAGTTAATTTTCAGCTTCACTTTGTCTGATTTTTTTTTTTTGCAGTCAGTGAACACACCCCGCTAAAGTGTCATCAAGTCTTAAGAATAAAAGAAAGATATTTAAAAAAGAGAGACAGACAAACCAAGGTGAATTAATAGAGAGTGTTAAATACCTACAACAGAAATGTTGTCATGTTTCAACATCTTGAATGCTCTTTTAGTGCATAAACGTTAATATTTACCTCATGCTTTGCATGCGACAAAACACGAGCTTGCCGACTTGGTGGAAAAACTATCCTGTTAAAGCTGAAATATGCTGAACTTTGACCTCGGTGCATTGCGGTTTGCTGAGTGACAGGCATGTCTGTGTGGTTCCGTCTGACTGAGCAGAAGGTAGATGTAACGTCACAGCTGACAGTAACTGATATTTTGCACACAAAAAACAAATCTATTAAAATAAATCCTAATCATCCTGTATTCAGTCGACTTTATTTGGTCAGGATAAAAAAAAATCACTTTAGCAACTTTATACACATTGCACATGTGGTCCCTGCTTTGACTTTTTATTTTTTAGTAAAATAGCAGTGTAAACAAGACTCTTTTTGAAGATGGAAAAGGTTCCAACCAATGCATTTAAATATGCATATGAAAAGAAATGCAGGTTTTACCAGTTTTTCTGTTTGTTTTGGGGGGTTTCTAGGAAAAATTACATTGAATTTCCACAACAAAAAGACACTAGAAGTACCAGTACTGCATTTTTTTAAATGTTATACCTAATTTTAAGATCCAGTAAAAGATATTATGTCCACCTTCCATTTAAAAAAAAAAAAGTTTTATGGTTTAAAAGCAAAAATGAAAGTTGTGATTTGATAAAAATGACAGGAAAAAAATGACTTTCGGTAGATATTCATCAAAAATGACAAGTTGTGTTTTTCCAAAAGGTTACGCAACATTGGCAGTTCTAGGCAAGTTTCAATTAGCTTGACTGAGGTTAAAAAAACATGTAAAAACTGAAGCCCTCTGCCTGACTGCCTTCAGTACCGACGCCATAAGAAGCTCAATGCATGCAGAAATCAGAGCTTTGAAAACCAACCACATTATGACATTATGATGCATCTCCAGTTCAAACGTACCAGAATGTGCATGTTTTCGTCGTTTGCCTCTGCACAGATCTCTGACAGCAAAGAGCAGCAGAGTCTGTTGGGTTTCAAACCTTCAGTCACTTCTGGTTGGACTGTCTCACTGTGGAGTAAACTGGTTCCTCCTCTTGGTTCTTCTGTCTTTTCTTTGCATCTGGCTTCAGTTTGAAATCCAGGGCTGCATACTGAACCGCCGTTAAGACGTCGTCCTGCAACACAAAACGGATCTAAATATCGGGAGCCTGTCCACAAACTCAGACTTAACTCATAGCTAACCTGAGGGTCAGCAGCTTTTCTCGGCTCTTGATGTGATCCTCGATGAGAGAGGGAAAAAAAATCATCAGAATGCTGCAAGAAAAACATGAATCGCCTGCTAAATATCAACTGGTTGTACCTTCTGAATTACTTATTTTTCTTCTGGAATGTCGACAAACGACAAAAGTCAGGATGATGTTCAAGATCAGAGACGCAGCCAGGAATGCAGCCCCCCTCCATGCATCAACGCAGGGTTAGGGTGTTTCTCTGAGAAAAAATATACAGCACTTCTGCAGATTTTTTTTTTGGGGGGGGGGGAAGCAACAAACTTAAAACTTACCTTCCACATTTAGTCTTGTTCCTGGCCCATATAGAATCCGTCCACATAAGCCACAGCGCAGTGGTACGTCCCGGCATCAGACACGGTAACGTTCCTCCTCGGTAAGCTGTACACACAGCGGTGGACAGCAGGACCGTCGTCTGGGCTCCTCGCACACGGACCGCCGCTCCGTTTCGTTGTGTAGAGCGTTCCCAAACCGGATCCCTCCGAGTTCTTCCTGAACCAGTGAACGCCGTGGCCTCCGCTCACGGTTCTGGTCAGCACGGTGCAGCTCAGAGTCACAGAGCCTCCTGGTTGAGCAGCGACAGAGTCCGGCTGGCGGAGAAAAGTCTTGCAGCTGGAATCTAAGGCGAGATGTCCTAAGGATGTCAATAAAAACGGTGAAAATAAGTGCAGAAAGCTTCCGGAAAGCAACAAGTTTCTCTTACTTTTCAGCAATAAAAATGTTCCGTTGTTAAACTCGGTGATGGAGACGCTGGTGTAGCCACAGTAGTACAGAGCAGAATCAGAGTCTCGGACATCGGAGATCTTCAGATTGTAGAGCCCTTCCTTGGTGTGGAGTGAAAGTCGCTTGCTGTCCTTAAACTGCTTGTGGAAGGTCCCGGAGCTGGAATGATGTTTGTAGAAAGAGGATATGAGCTGCGGCGGCTCTCCTGGAACCTGCTTGTACCAGTTCAGATGGGTGGCACTGGAGGTGTAGACACAACGCAGAGTCACATTGCCTCCAGAGTCAGCGTAGAGAACGTCCCCGTCTGAAACGCAGGTGAAGATCGGAGGGTCAAAGTCCGCAGAGTGGTTCACGGATACCTTAAAGCTTCGCCGTATGGAGAAGCTCCCGTCACGATGCAGGAGGTGTTTAAGTAGAGTGACTTACGGGCTCTGCAGAGAAGAACCAGGAGGACATGAAACTTCAGCATCCTTCACTCTTCACGGCTCAGACTCTTCCAGTGTAATAGCGACTTCAGTAAACAGGTCGAGGACGAGACTTTACGTGTTGAGCGGAAATGGCCTCAACTTTACTCTGACAATGGAAACAGTGTGGGCTCAAAAGGAAGTGAGAAGCTCTGATTTCACCATTTATCAACTTTATTTTTTTTATTTAAAGCTGGGGTATGTAACTTTCATTGCAATATATTTTGTTTCACACATTTGTTAAAGCTGTCGCCAAGTCATGACACATAATCTGTGAAAAAAATAAAATAAACTCAATCTCCTCCCCGAGCTGCTGTGGTCGTCTGAAGAAATGCAGCGCTCGAAAGCAACCAATCAGAACCCTGGAGGAGGGTCTTAGTGCTGTCAATCAACCCTGTGTTCGTGCTGCTCAATGTGCTAAAGACAGAGAAACAACTTATTGTTACAAGATAACTTTTATTCGCCATGATCGGCAGCTCTGCTAACCAGCCTTAGCATTATTTACAACAGGCTCCACTGACAGGAGCAGAGAGCATGTGAGGGAGGAAGTGAGCAGTGTGTACTCGAGATGATTGACAGCGCTAAGCCCCTCCTCTTGGCTCTAATTGGTTGTTTCCAGTTAGTACTGGGAGCACTGGGAGAAGGCAGAGGACCTGTTTTGGCTTGACTTCCATCAGTGGTAAAAATAAAACATCCTTCTGTTTTTGCTATTTGTCAGACATTTTGACTCAGATCATTCAACAAAATTGAAGTATTTCACAAACATTACTTGAGTAAATAAAAATTTAAATGCAGCCATAAATCATGTCACTTATTAAGGGAAAAAACTATCCAAACTTGACTAGCCCCTAATTGATCCCAAATCTAATTTACCCAGGACTGACGGTCAAAGTGTGAAACCTCTGGTCCACTCTTCACTGCTGAATTACTTCAACCATATTTCATTATGTATTTAAGATCTGTTCGCACTCTGAATCAGATGTAATCTGCATTTTGCACCCAAATCTGTGGTTTCCAGCTGCAGGACATAATGATGACAGGTTAAGGTGAAGAGAGCAGCCTGAAGGAAAGGTTTCCTACAAGGAAATGGATAAACTCAAGAACAGTGGGTTATGAAATAGCTCCCAAACGGAAACCTTAACTTTCCACATTTGTTGTCGCTCATGGTTCACCGCCTCATAGAGAGGACGACACCCCCAAAGGAGAACAACACAACTGGGACAGAGATGGACCAGACATTGACCGGCTGGAGTCAGAGTTGACGATGGAGAGGCTTTTCTGTGCAAATCGAGTCGTCAGTTTGTTCGTGTCGCACAAATTCACAACAAAGGTTACCTCAAAAAAAAAAAAAAATGATCACAAAATGTATTACATACAAAATACAAGATTAATGAAGTAAATCAGTTTATTTAAAATGTTTGTTGTCATGGTGAAGACTGCTGAAAATAATTGGAACAAAACCTCGACACATTTCTGATATTTCACCAGATCGATCAACTTTACATGCATAAGCATAACAAGTATTTATTTTTAGCTTATGTGGTTGATCCAGTTTTATTTTCAGTCTTTTATTTTTTTTTAAATTGGTGTTATCGATTCAGGTTACAAAAATTTATCAACTCAATAAAAATATATTTGATCTGCTTTAATGTGCTTTATCATACCAGATAACTGATAGCAAACTGTGTCACAGACATTCAGTGAAATAGGCACAACACATTTGATACTGTTAAACTTTAAAGTAGAAGAAAAGCAGACAAAAGCTCATGGTGTCTTAAAAATGTTAACAAAGTTACAGAAATGATTCACAAGCAACATAAAAGTCAGCTATTGCAATTTTACAATGTCTATGCAACCAACAGACACATTCAAGCTCAATGTTGATAAAAAAAAAAATAAAAATAGATCAAAAACAAAAATTAATAGACTCAGAATTCATAGAATGATAAGCACATTTACTGAAATGATAAAAATGTTTTATAACAATTTTCATTCAGCCAAGACTTTTATTATGTTGCGTTCATAAGAGAAGCCAAACTCATTGGTGACTGGATGTTTCTGAGCGTTACAGCATTTTGTAATGATGTCACTTCTCAGTGCAAAGCAGTTGAAGGGTTAAAAAGGGAGGGACGTTGTGACGACTTCCTGAAGGCGGAGTTTCGGAAAGAATAGTTCTTAAAGAGACAGAGGCCCAATATCGTGGCGTTAAATGAAGAAGCAAGATTTTGTGTGAGTCATTTGATAAACAGAGCATTTTTTTAAGAACGACTATAGAAAGAATCCTTTCAATAATTAGAAATCGCTCCACAGAGTTGAGATCCTGGCTGAGTCATTTCAAAGTGCAGATGTTAAATCTGGTCGGAACAAAATCTGTCAAGGCTTTTGAGTAATTCTGCTCTTGACTGTATTTTATTTAATTTTTTTCCAGTTACATTCTACTATTGAACCCTGAAGTACACACACTCTGTCCAGATGGGATCCTTCCTCCTTTGTGGTCTATTGTGCAGTGCAAAAAAAGCAGCATAATATGCCTTTTGTGCATTGTAATCATCCTGGAAAGCAAAAGGTTTGTTAAAAATTTTACACCGAGAAAAAAAAATGCAGTAACTGTTATGTTATGTATATGTCAGTAAATAGAAAAGAACTGATGAAAAAAGAAATCGCTCACCTTCACATCTGGCTTATTGAGTGGCCCTTTTGCAGCCTCTGCAGGTAAAAGCAGAAGTTCAGATATTTATTAATTTATTTTGTATTTTTGGTTCATTTTTTAAATTTATTTATTTTTTTTACATGTCATACGGAAGGGAATTAGTGACACTGAAAAAAAAACCCTGACTTTAGTCTTTGGAGAAAAAAGTCAAAATTCTGAAATTAAAGTCAGAATTTTGAATTCTGAATTTAAGGGAAAAAAGTCACAATTCTTTTTTTTTTTTTTTCTTTTTTCGGTTGCCCTAATCCTAAACAAATTTGTTCAATTGTGTTTTAAACAAAAGTAAGGTGACAAAGTACAAAAAGAAGTTTGCAAATTACTTACCTCCAGAAGCCATGACAACAATTGATATCAAGAGTTTCTCATAAGTCATTTAAATCACCGAGAAGGAATTTTTATTCATTCCTTTCTTAAGAACTATGTGAATTTGGATGTTTTGGAGGGTTTTCAAGCAAGCGCATCAAATCAAGTTGAGTGAAATCATAATTTGGAGAATACATTTTGGATTTCCTCATGCTCTTTGTTCAGTGTTGCAATAAGCTTCATAATCTCAAGCAAATAAACGTGGAGGAAGAAAGCAAAACCAGAGCAAATCCACCATGAGTCAAATGTTGATTTTTACTACATTGTATGCATGAGTATGTGAATTTAAAGCTGTAAAAGTGTTGAACAAAAAAAAGAAATCTGTTACTTGAACGTTTGAAGCTCCTTTTCTTATGGATCACACACAGTGAGACAGCCAGCGAGACACTCAGGAGGGACGTGAAAGAACAGACTCCAGCCCATAAATAAATCTCCAAGTCGTTGGTATCTGCAGAAACGCAGCAACATAAACTTTCTGCTTAAGTTGAAATAGTCAATGGTTTGCATTGCAGCTGCTCACCTATTAAGTCCAGCTTTGTTCCCTTTTCCGAACAGAATGTGTCCACAGGAGGCCACCGCGCAGTGGTAGGTTCCAGCATGAGAGGCGTCCAGTTTGCCAATCGGCAGCTTGTACACACAGCTGTGTGTCCGCGCGCTGGTTTTGTTGTCGCACAGCTTGTTCTCGCCCCCTTTGCTGTGAATGAGTCCCGGCTCAGAGTGCTCAGAGTTTTTAAACCAGTAAACGCTGTGCTCCCCGCCACAGGTCCCAGTCTGTACCGTGCAGTTCAGAGTCACGGAGCCTCCGGGCCGGAGGGTCTCCGACGCCGACTGATAAACTGAAGCCTGCAGCTTAGAACCTGTTTGTTCTACATACACCATTGTGCCTTCAGCGAAATCCAGCCTGTACAGGTAGCTGCTTGCACAGAAGTAAACCGCAGAGTCTGAAATCCTCAGACTTCTTATCTTCAAGTGATTTTTGCCTTTCGCGGTCTCCAGCTGAAAGCGTGGATTGTTTCTGAATTCATCGTGGAAAGTGGCGTTCGCCTCGTACTTGTAATAGGTGGAGACCAGCCTGGGCTTCTGTCCCAGGTTCTGCATGTACCAGTAGAACCGTGCGTCCACGACGTTTTCGTAGAAGCACTGCAGGGTCAAGTTGTCTCCCGCTTTAGCGAACACGAAATGTTTGTCTTGGCGAACGGATAAGATTTTTTGGGTCTTTGTCCGAGCTGTGGTTGAAAAAAACCCAGACATGATAAACACACGACAGCTTGGTACAACGGGTCGAAATGTGGAACCTGTGCATAGACTCACCCATTGTCCCCAAGAACAAGAACATCAGACAGGCGACAAGGCGTTTGCGTATCATGGTGTTCAGATTGCTGCTCTGATTAAGAAGAACCTCGACCCATTTTTCAGTTTTCATAGATGTACGGCATTTGATTGGCCAAGCAGAGGTGACGCAACGTCCCGCATTTCACAAACCTGGTCACATGTCCACGGTCGGCTTCACAGCCACGGTGTTTCTGTGTCATCCCACTCAAACAATGGCCCCGTGAAACCACTAGTTATATTGTGTATATGGGCCACAGTGAACAGGAAACAGTCAATTAAAGTTTTCATATTATTTATTCCAGTTACAACTATGCACTTTCATAGATTTTTATTCAGACTTCAACAAATACAAATATGAAAAAGATTACTGTGTCTTTTGTAACAACTCCCACTCCTCTAAATGAAAACCTTGCCATAGCAAATATGTACCGCTTTACCCTAATATCTGCCGTAATACATCGTCAAACCGTTCAAACACCTTCTGGGCTATTTCTGACAATATGCAAAGATATATGAGTAAAGGTAAAGTTTAAAACAACCCATTTCAAACTTCTTCACAGGAAATTGTTTCACGCAGAGATAAGCAATGCCTCATATTTACAATATTAAAAAAATAAATCTGCTCTCCTCTTTGGGGTCCATCACATGATGCGACTCCAAGAAACATCCAAAGGATGTAACAGCTGGACGGCATCATCCAGCTGATTTAAAAAATACTTCTTCTTATAGTTCTTAATATGATTGAAACCTTTGGGACTGTGATCAACTTACTTTTATTTTTTACATAACTATTATTTTTATCATGCGTATCAGGGTTTTAGCTCAAATAAAGTACGAACCGAAAAAAGTACATAATGTGCTGCTCGTTTCTTTGAAAGGAAGCTAAAATCTACTGTCAGTCATAAGGAATATTCAGTTGTGTTGGCAATTTGAGGGCGCACTCTTATTCCCATGGTTACTCAGATTGATGGAAAAGGGGACAAAAAAGTTCAGTTTTGCTTCTTTGTAAAGTGATTGTTGAGTTCAAAGTGTTGTGCTTCAGAACAGACATAAAAGAAAAATGACTCTTTTGTTAGTCAGAATTTTTTTCTGCGTAGTTTATTACATTTTGGAGTAGTTTTATTTCCATACATCTTTAAACATATCTCTCAAGTGGCATGTTTTAAAGAGCTCTGAGTCAGGAATATTTTGGGAACATATAATCAGCACAGTACAGTAGAAGGTATGTAAAGTCTCAGGTCCATCACTTTTTCTGTCTGTAATGTCTTGCTCAGAACTCAAAACCATGAGATGGTGGCTTCTATGGCGCTTCTCTTATTACCGTGTTTTCCGGACTATAAGTCGCAGTTTTTTTTTCATAGATTAGCCGGGGATGCGACTTATACTCAGAAGCGACTTACGTGTGAAATTATTAACACATTATTATTTCATATCATATGTTATTTTCACACTAAACCACAAGAGGGCGCTCTAGGCCTGTGTTCTTCTACCTTCGGAGTTAGCGGAGTTTTTTAAAAGCGACACCGAAGATGAAGATTTCATTCGATTTAGTGATTTGGAGAGACACGGATGGTTTGGTAAACTTGTTAGCATGTTATTTTTCCATACGCTTAAATCTCCTGTCTCTGTTTTTTATCTACCCAATCTTTGTGTTTGGACCGATTTTTTGTGTTAATACTTTATTTTTACTATGTTTGAAATGCTTGGTTATTTGAGATATAGGCCCAGGTAAGATTTACTTCTCACATTGACAGAGTTAATAAATAAACTGTTGTTACTCACTTTAAGCGAGAACGGCAACAGCGACACTCTTCTAAGAAATCGAAATAGGTCAGAAGCACGAAGGGCTACCACTTTGCGGTACCAATTGATTTTTGCTCCGCTGTGACTCGGGCTTCAAAGCAGAAAATTCAGGTCAGTTTTGAGGAGATACGTTTCCTGTGGGCTCCTGCATTGAAAAGCAAGACCTCATTTGGGCCCCGTGTTGGAGGCATTTTGCTGCTTGCAGTTTCGATAGCTTTTCATTTCTCAAGCAGATGAAGTAAAGTCAGGGCTGCAACCCCTTTCATTTGGAGTCCTGTCAGAAACAAGAGCGAGACCTAACAATCTGAGACCGGAGAAAAAACAGATTGTGACAGGTCTCAAGCCCTCCATCCCTGTTCAGAAGAGACAGGGTGGAGGTCTTACTGTGAAGCCACATGAAGACACACAATCAAAGCTACGACCACAAAGACACGTCAGGACGGTTGAGTAGCAGGGTTGACTAAACCAGTAGAGCTGAAGTCGACGTAAAACAGCCTGGACCAGAGCAGAAACCCAGCAGCTACAAGCAGTTTCCGTGTTCAACATTAGTTGCTGGTTGTAGATCTGAATAACTTTACTGTCCTACAGAAGGCAAAGGGCTGAAGATGAAGGAAACATGCACCCGTTAAAGCCTGTGTGATGACGAACGTCACAAGGACTTGAACAAAGAGCAAACGTCTTGATGTTCCTGTCTTGAGCAGCACACAGCAGTCTTTGATTGAAGTGGCCATATTCATGTCCTGTCTCTCTGCTTCTTGTAAGCTCGCTTCTGCAAACCTTTTTATCTTGTGTCACGACCACATTCAAGTGTTGTGAGGTGAAGTAAATAAACCACCATCATCACTGTGATTAACTGGACGATATGGCAAAGTAGACGATCGCCCTCTGCTGGTAAGCATCTGACACTGCTCACTTAGTTGTGCTGAAATAATTCTTTGAGCCTAACTGCGTGAGCTTATCACAAAGGCTCTGCCTTGGTAGACTTGGCGCCGTGGTCAGACGGTTGTTTTTGGGATGAAACATGCATGATGCTCTGCGGTTACAGAAGGTGTCTGATTATGACCCAGGAGAGACCAAAACACAACAACCACAAACAGACAAAAGTTTGTTTGTGGTTGTTGTGTTTGCTATTCTTATTTAACACAAGGGCTAAACCTAACCCCCCCCAACATTATATGGCAGGTAACATCCGACTTAGTGTGTTTAACAATAAGGCTATAAGTGAAACTTGCAGGCAACTTTAGTCCTTTAACTCACAGGTTAAATCATCAGCAAGAAGGAGATGATGAGCTTCCTGTATACAGCAGTCCTGATTCCTGGTTGGTCCTTTGCAATCTCGATGGACAGATGCTGTAAGTTCCCTAAGGTCCAGTCATTCAGAGCTTACATGTTACAAGAATGAATCATTTCCACTCTTCTGGTCGTCTTAGTAAATCCTCAGGAATGAGGATAACAGTTAACAGTTAATAAAAGTTGTAGGTGCCAATTGTTTATTTCAAAATGTAGTTTTGAAAGAAACTTTATCCTAACCCAGTTACAAAACACAGCCAACATTCATAGTAAATGTTAGCGTTCCTGTTGTGGGCAACGTGGCCCGACGAATACCCGTGGTTAAACGGACGGCGGAGTCCGGCGGTAACAGGCGCTTAAATTCCGTGTCAAAAAAAAAAAGGGAGGAAGGAAGAAACTTGGTATTTTATTTCATTTTATTCTATGTTGCATGACTTTGTATTTTGTGTTTATGATGTAAAGCACTTTGAAATGCCTTGTAGCTGAAATGTGCTATACAAATTAAATTTGATTGATTGATTGATTAAAAAAAAAAAAAAATGTGTATAACAAATAAACTTGATCGGTTGACCTTGACTGGTTGGCATGGCACCTTTCGCATGGTGCCATGCAAAAGCTTGAATGGCACCATGGGTACCCAAACATCTGACAAAGTTTGTTTGTTTTTCAGATGTAAAACAGAAGCCTGGGAGTGGGATTACAATTGCAAAGCTCTGTTCTCTATTTGCAAGAGGTGTTGCGCAACACCTCTTGCGCAAGATCATTCCAAGGGAACATTATCTCCCTAAATGATCCCTAAATGATCCCTAAATGATCCCTAAATGATCCCTAAATGATCCCTAAAAGGACTAAAATCTTTCATGATTTCAAAAAAGACTTGTTTTTCTTCGGTTTTGTTCTGTGGTTAGCTGCGGTAACCTGTTGGTCCTCTGTGATGAATTTTGGTTCTTCTATTAGAAACACGTCAAGTTTATCAAACACTACATGGCATTCAAGTCTACTGGTCAATTAAATCCTTGCTTTAAGGATATATTATTAAGCAATATTTCAATTGCATACATGGAATTGGATGGACATGGATGGAATGAAGTGAAATGTTTAGCCCTGAATCTGGACCGCAACTTTAAAAAAATGCTTCGACGGTTTTGAAAATGATTTAACTGACTGGTAGCAGCTTCTGAAACACTTAAGTTCATAGTTTAAGGAGCTTAAAATTGTGATTATTTAGTTTTAATAGATGCACATTGAACAGTTAGCAATGTTCAATGGTCAAGTCAAGTGAAATTTTTAAAGTACATTTCAGCAATAATCACCATCATACATAGTTCTTATTAATCAGATGCAATTCTGAAGAGGTGGAAGTCAGTGTTTCAGCAGTTTTGCAGTTTTCTGGAATTTTGTCCCAGATTTGAGGAGCTTAGAAGCCGAATGTTTGGTTTTTCTGGTTCTGTGGCTGCAGAGCAGAACCAGAACCAGGAGACCTGAGCAGTCTGGAAGGTTGATGGGGGGACAACACGATTTGATTTGCTTGTTTCAACACAAAGTGGCGCTTGCAGGATGTTCGTGTCACACGTGCAGCTGCGCTCACGCAGCAGGTGTTTCTCCAGGCGACGAATTTGCCTGGAGACACACAGCAGACAAAACCTCTGCCGTGTGTTCAGCAGAAACATTTGCATGTCTCCGACCTGCCAAATGATTTGCATCCAAAGCCTCAAGACACGTTTTCTAAGACTCAAAAGCCTGTTTAGTCCTCACACAGCGTGCATTCGTGACAGCAGGTGTCTGCTGCAGAGGAGAATCACGATGGAAGGGATTTTATTAGGAGTGTTTTTTCTCGCAAGTGGGTGATTTGTATTTGTTTAAACAAACGTTTCGATTCAAGGGCAGATCACAAAAATGGATTGTGTGATTTTCATCTTTCAGATTCTCTCATCCTCTCTTCCGGTCTGACGCGTCATTACCGCTTCTTCAGTCAGCCTTTGACTTGGGGCGCAGCGCAGGCCTACTGCAGACAGGCCCACGCAGACCTGGCAACCGTGGAGAACTCCGAGGAACTGGACCTGCTCGTGAACACGCTCCGGTCCGCCGGCTACAGCTCTGACGTCTGGATCGGTCTGTCCAGCGAGATCCACTGGAAGTGGTCCGATGCCTACACCGGGACCGGGGCCGGCTACAGGCACTGGAGAAGTGACCTCAATGAACCGGAGTTTCACAGCGCCGCGCAATTCTGCGTGAGATCCGGGAGCGGCGGAAACTGGTGGGATGAGGATTGTGCGCAGAACCTTCCGTTTATTTGTTACAGCGGTAAGGAGCTGTAATCACGGCTTTTAGAATAATAATAATAATAATTATTATTATTATTATTATTATTATTATAATCATAGTAATATTAACGAAAAAAGACATTTTTTGAAAATTCTGTTCCCCGTTTTTCACTCTCTGATCTGTAGGGACGCAGAAATCGCCCACATTTTTTCTGCAGAACGAGCAAAGGAACTGGTCCAGCGCCCAGAGGTTCTGCAGAGAGAACTATGTGGACCTTGCAACCGTGAAAACAGATGCGGAAAACCAGATACTGGATGACATAATAATGTCTTGGGCCTGGATTGGTCTGTACAGGGATCCAAACTTTTATTGGTCAGACCGGAGCGACTTTGTCTTCAGGAACTGGGACTCTGTCATAAACCCCATTGGCTCAATGCCAGCCATATGTGGCGTTACGTCTTCTGGGCGATCGGGAAAATGGAAATTTTTGTCCTGTGAAACTAAATTGCCATTTGTCTGCTACAGTGGTGAGTATTTTACTGCACGTCTGAAACCTGCACTACACACACAAAAAAAGAAAAAAAACAGAAGCCAACTTGTGTGATATGAAGGATCATTAAATATCTCCTCTTCTTGATTAACCAGTATTCAGAAAGGCAGTGAAGCTGAGACTGAATGTGGAGAACGCTGTAGATCCAAACGACCCGGTTCTGAAAGCAAGCATCCTGACAAAGGTAAGTCTGACACATGATGTCTTCATATGCGTTACACACACCTTTGTATGTTGCATTTTGGATTTTATGTTCCAGTCCATCGACAAGCGAAGTGACACATTGCTGTGCAAGATGATTTACAAATGAATTTGAATTCAGTTGGGGGTTTTTTTTCATTGCATAGTTCAAATGAGAATGAATGTTTGATAAAAAAAAAAAAGGAAGACTTTTTTTTCCTGAAATGTGTGTGTGTGTGTGTGTGTGTGTGTGTGTGTGTGTGTGTGTGTGTGTGTGTGTGTGTGTGTCCCAGCTCCAGGACAGACTGCAGCACAGTGGACTGAATGGAATTGCCCTGAAGTGGAGGGAGCGACGCGATGGAGGAGTCTTCCTGAAGGAACCATGAGATCCAAAATATAATCCCAGATTCATTTATGTTAGCTCATTTTTAGCATGTATGGAAATACTCCATGAACAAGACCGCTGCACGCTGCCTCTACCAGCACGTCGTCCTCCACACATTGAAATGTGCAGAGCTTCGTCAATGTGGCGTTTCAAGCCTCCACGTCACTCAGGGACCCTGAGGGTAGAGTTCACAAAAATTGTACTCAAGTAAGAGGAGCACGACTTTAGCATAGTTGTACTGATAGTTTATATAACAAAATTACTCCATTAAAATTTAGGGTTTAAAGTAAAACTACTCATAAAAGTTTTTTTTATTTTTTTTCCCAAAAAGTTGCTCAAGTAAATGTAACATGTCACCACCCACTCCTGGTCCTCCCATGGTTTCATCCACAACTTCCATGTGCTGTGAAAAAAAAAAAAAAAAAAAAAAAAATCAGACAAAACCATTTTTTTTAATTTTTTTTTTTTCATTGTTTCCAAGTCCAGAGTTGATGTCCGCGTGCCCATTGTTGGTGTTTGGGTTCAGCATGTGCTCCCTGACTGATCTGGAGGTTTGAAACACCATATGACAAAAAAAAAAAAATGACAATGCTCTGGTCAAAAACCGGCAGCTCCTTCAGTAATTTGACCTAAAGCAGGTCATCAGTGGCCATCCCATGATTAGACCCTGACCCATGACTCTTTTGCAAGTTACTAAAATTCCCATTGCTTGACCAGTAAAGACTAGGAATTGTACACTATCAATCACATGTAGAAATAACAATAATAAAAAAAAAACACAGTATGTGAAATCAGTTGCTGTCTTGTAATTTCTGCCATTGACCTTTCAACTAAACGTTTGTCATTACAAGCATGTGAAGCTTATTTCAGCAGGCTGGGGATTAAAACAGGGTTTTTAATAGTTAAATATTAAGTTTATAATTAGTGGTATATTAAAACCATTAATTTAAGTAGCGTTTCATTTTTTTTTAATTATTCTATCAGGTTTAAAATTTGAACAGGTTTAAAAATGACCAAAATATTCATATATTGGTATGAATATTCAATAGTTAGCTTCCTGCTTTTGGATGGGTCTCTGATTTACATGAATTCAAACTGCGTCAGCATTCACTTCAACCAAACTGAGAGCTAGATTTTTAGGCAGACTAGAATTCGCTTTTTTAGTCCACACTAGTGTTCGATTGCGCTCCCACGCCTCCTCCGCGTTTTCTAGACAAATGAACTATCGTTCAATGAAAGTGGACTAAACATTTGCATTTCTTCCATAGACTATGGGTGGGGAGAATGGCCTCATATTTCTTTGCCAGTGTAGAAAGGTCTGCTGATCTGTAGTCAAAACTGATGTCTGAGCTCAATGTCTCCTTGTAAAATGCTGACCACTCCTTTAATTCATCCTCTGGAAAACAAGCATCCATGTGATCGCAGAGCTTTTTGTAGCAGTACTTTTCCACTGGATCTTTATCAGTGAATTCTCTCTTGCAATATTCTTCAAGCACAGCATTCGCAGCTTGGTGCCGCGACAGCCATCACACTTTGTTCAGAGGCCTGAATGACAGTGCATCTTCATCATTTTGCCCCTCTTCACAGCTGAAAGTGGAATACAGAGTTCTAAGAAGAGTCTCTACATTTCTCATCAAAGGCAGATATTTCCAGGTATCATCAATGCCCAAGTCCTCTCTATGGCCTACACAAGTTAGGTGTGGTATTTGGCGCTTTAACAAAGCTGCAACTCCCTTGTGTTTTCCCAGCATTACTGAAGCACCTTCAGACGTTAGCATCACCATTCTCTGCATGTAAGGTCCATGTTCGAAATAAAACTGAGTTATTGCCTCCACAATATCTTGAGCAGTGCATGATTTCAGCTGGATGATGCCACCAAACACAGTTTTACAGTTCACATTGGTATTTAATAGAGACAAATAGCATTTTGTGTACTGTTATGTCTGTGCTCTCATCTACTATGAGGGTATGCCAGGGTGCATTTCAAACATTGCATAGTATTAATCATGCCCAATCTAATTGATTGAGTTCACAAATTCAAAAGCATAGGCTTCGCCAGCTTTCTGGTATACTCACATACTGTTCCATGTGATGATGGATTTGTTGAACTGACAGCATTGATGCATTCATTTTGATGGCAAGGAAAATATTGACAATGAGTACTTTAATTTGCTCAGGATCTGAATTTTTTGTGTAGCAGCTTGTTCCTTCTCTCTCGGTCTTTACATTATTACTCTTCTGCAACAATGTACCGATCCTTTTTTCCCATCTTTAGTCTTCGTACAATTCCAAAAGCATTCAAGCTCAGAGGATAAGAACCACCTGCGGTGGGTGAGAAGGAATTTATATATATATATATATATATATATATATATATATATATATATATATATATACTGCTCAAAAAAATAAAGGGAACACTCAAATAACACATCCTAGATCTGAATGAATGAAATATTCTCATTGAATACTTTGTCCTGTACAAAGTTGAATGTGCTGACAACAAAATCTTTGTTGATTGTCAATCAGTGTTGCTTCCTAAGTGGACAGTTTGATTTCACAGAAGTTTGATGTACTTGGAGTTATATTGTGTTGTTTGAGTGTTCCCTTTATTTTTTTGAGCAGTATATATATATATTCTAGTTCTATTGATAATCTGTCAAGAAAATTGTGTGTGGTGCCTTCTTTTAAAAGACATTTTCATAGAAAACACACACCTCAGACTCTCAGTTTGACAACTCCCTTGATTAAATTTGCCTACTGTGTGCTACAGGCTTTGCATAAAACAGCCACTGAAGTAAGTTTTAAATTTTTTTTAGACTACAGCTTCATTCATTATAAAATTAATCATTCCTGTTCCATTCCATATCTATATTGATAGAGAGGATAATGTGTCGTCACTTGTCTGTTATATTTACACAAGTTGTTACAGATACGAGTTGAATACCTGGAGAACCAGAGGCTCAACTGGGCAATTGATACATTTGGATCACAAAGAAGAAATTTTGTGAGACGCCGAACAAATGAAGAGATGCTAGATGAGTGCGTGATGCCATCTGTCAAGCATGGGGGAGGAAATGGGATTGTCTGGAGATGTTTTTGTGCTGGTGAAATGGGGGATTTGTACAGGGTAAAAGGGATATTGACTATGACCCTGTGGACAAAGCAATGACAAAGCAATTCCCAAAGCTTGGCTCCAAAACATGCAAGAAGCAGTCAGATGGTATTATGTCTATAATGGACAGGCCGGCACAATCACCAGATCTCAACCCTGTTTAGCTGCAGTGGGATCAGTTTGAGGTGATATTTCCTCAGATTATCTCAACAAATTGGCAGCTCAACAGCCAAAGGACATTTTTTTTGAGTGACCCCCAAACTTTTGTGTGGGGGTAATGTATCTGATAAAATTTGACTTGTAAATCCACATGTCAGCAGCTACATAATGTAGTTAGATGTATGTCAGAAACTATAAAAGATGGCACTCGGTGTCACATTGACAGCTTGATTTGTCATTCACAATTGTGTTTGTTTTTAAGGAGAACAATTTGCTTGTGCAGCCTACAAAACTTGCAAATCTACTCAGCGCATTCGAATACATCATTTACCTATTGTCTGTCACGACAACGAAGTTACCATGTTCTACAGATGAGACAAACACTCTTGCATCAAGCAAGAAAAGAGACCATTTTTCACAGACGCTCGGCTGCTGCAGTCCTCAGAGCTGCGTCACGATGGAGAGGATCTTGTTGGGAGTTTTGGTTCTCTCAGGTCAGTGACGTTATGTTTCCAACCTGGTACTAAATGCTACTTAACAAAGCAACACTGAAGGTTGAAAAACAATTAAATCTCTTTTATGTTCCAGACCTGCTCATCCTCTCTTCCTGCCTCCGTCTTCAGCCTGTCTACCATTTTGTCAATCAACCTCTGAATTGGACTGAAGCTCAGTCCTACTGCAGACAGACCCACACTGACCTGGCATCCGTTGTAAGCTCAGAAGAAAAGAACCGATTGATGAGCACTCTTTCGTCCGCCGGTCACAGCTCTGACGTCTGGATCGGTCTGTTCAATGACATCGACTGGAGATGGTCCGACGGCTTCACGGGGAGCGGCGAAGACTACAGACACTGGAAAACTTCTGCATATGAACCAACTTTCCACTACTCTGATGAGTTCTGCGTAATGTTCGCATACTATGCGGACTGGTATGATGTTAGTTGCTCACAGAATCGCCAGTTTGTGTGCTCCAAAGGTTAACAATATTAAATATGACACATCCTTCTTAAAATTTCTTTGTGAAATGTAGAACTTCTGCTCACCTTTGTCCTCTATTCGCTTTAACTACAGGCTCCCAGCTGGTCCCTGAATTTGTGTTTGTGAATCTACCAATGAACTGGTCCAGTGCTCAGACGTACTGCAGAAACAACTACATAGACCTCGCCACCATAAAAAGCGACGCAGACAACCAGCATGTTCAGAGCCTGTTGCCTGGTTCTTACTCTCCATGGATTGGTTTATATAGAGATCCAAATTTTCACTGGTCTGATGGGAGCAGCGTCGTCTTTACCAGCTGGGACTTGGTTATGAATCCGCTTGGCTCGATGACAGTCATTTGTGGTGTTACATCTACTGCAAGATCAGGAAATTGGAAGTTTTTGCCCCGTGAAACAAAATTACCTTTCGTCTGTTATGGCCCTCCTGGTGAGTGTTTTTCTTCTTTTCTTTCAGATGAAAGGAGTATTTGAGGAAGAATTGGGGATGATTAGGATTTGTTCTGACCAGATTTCAGTCATTTAAGAACAATTCTCTCTCTATCTTGATCTAACCAGGGGTTAATTAGGAATGTATTTACAACGCAGTAATAAAGAATTGAATGGCTTCATCATCTGTTTCTTATATCTGAATTGACATATACAGCAACAATACATGATTAAGTTAAAATACCATGTTTTCTCTCTTAGTTTGGACTGGACTCCTTGATGTAGCGGTTTACAATTTAATATGGTTTCCTCTTCCTGGTGGGACACGCCTGGAAAGTCTCCAGGTCGCAAGGAGGCGTACTGATCAATGCCCCGATCATCTTAACTAAGACTTTTCAGTTTATAGAAGGCGGCTTTTACCCTAAATGTGAGGCCCAGTCCAAGCCCCCCAATAAAGGAAGCTAATTTCTGCCTCTTCTATCCAGGATCTCATTTTTCTGGAAATATGACATATAAATTCAGCTCATTTACTAATGTGAAACTTACATACATATCAATGCATTTCATACTCATTTATTTAGTGGTATAAAAACGTGTTTTTGAAATGGACACTCAACCTATTGCTGTATTTCTTATTTCAAATCAGTAATGAAACAGGCTGTGAAGATAAGACTTCGCACCGACAACTCAGTGGATCTGAATGACCCTGTTTTGAGGGAAAACATCCTGGCAAAGGCAAGTTTGGAATAAAAACAGTTTTACATCTCAGAGGAGGAAAAATCTGATCTGTTTTATTTTTTTTTTTTTTTTAACAAACTGATATATCTCAGATTAGAGGAAAAGACAATCTGATCTCAAAATTTAGAAAACTTTTTAAACTCCTTGTGATTTTGTCTTAAAGCTCCAGAAACGACTGCAAGAGACCGGAGGTCATGGATTCATCCTGAAGTGGACAAAACAGCCTGATGGAAAAGTCTTCCGAAAGGAAATTAAATACACATAGAGGTTATATGCAGGTTGAAATAAATAAAATATTTATCATTCTAAATTAAAATACTTAATTAAAATCAATTATTGGAATCTGTGTGAAATATATCCAAAAGATGTGACCACAATATATCCTTAATCTGCAAGTGTAAGCATCTTAAATAGTGTGGTGGTGGTTGATATTACATCCAGTAATGTTCTGTAGAAAGAATATTAGTTAATATTATTTAATTAGTTAGTTAAGACCTTGAGCAGGAAAATACTTTTTTCTCAGCCTTCATGCTGTGTTTTTAAGTGAGCCAATAGCCGATAGTTATGTAAGCAACTATTTCATCTGTAACATGAAAAGTGAAAGGAGTTTACATAGAAATGGAGGTGGTGGTGTGTTATTTATTGAGGTGTCCAAGTGCAAAAAAAAAAAAAGCTTTTTTTGTCCTAATTTAAAATGAGTTTTTCTGTCTCCGTAGCAACAAGCTACATTTCACTTTGTCACATGTCTCATATTTGTGTCATTTCCGTAGATGTTCCAAAATTATTAGATGTGAAAATTGTTTTTAAATAGTTTCAGCATCAAAGAAACATACTGCAACAATTTTATAAATGCTGCTTATATTTCAACAAATGTGTTTTACAATGGACATTGTGTCTTGCTTGATATAAAACTTTTCTTTCTGCGTCCATGAAGCAGCGTTCAGTGACCTGAATAAATGTTGGACTTTTCTCTGCTAACAAGTTTTTTTTTTTTCCCCTGTATTTTACAGCTTCCAGTGGGGATAAAAGCTGATATTAATATAACAATAATAAATATTAAAGTGCTATAATCTGAAAACTGCAGATGATGTCTCATTAAGATTCTGGGTAACATCTTTGTCAAATTGTTTCTGGTTAATTACTGTATGCTAAGCTAGTAGATGCTGGGTTAACATAATACCAATACTTTCTAATGCACAACATACACAACTCAAAATCACAGTTGCATCAATGCCTAAATAGAATTGCTAAATGCTATTTTATTCATTATGCTATTATATTATATCATTAATACATGATGTATAATGCATGACTGAAATATCAATTCAGAGGGGACATTATGGGTGACATCAGAGGCAATTATAAAAAAAATGGATCATGAAAAAACATGTACAACACACTCATTTTTAGAAAGTAGGGGTAAATAAATTGATTTTCTTCTCAGTCCCTTTCCAGATAAATGCATTCCTCTGTACGTCTAAATACACCATAATGATATAGAGGAAAATGTATCCATCCTCTTTTTGGAAAACTTTTGCTTTTCTAATTTCAAAACAAACCAGAAATGAAATGGTGGTTCTTTGAAAATGACAAATTTCTCACAGCAGATATTTATTCAAAATATAAGCCTATTTTTTCAAAAGATTATTTAGCTTCAGTTGCCCTGTAAAAACACAGACAAAAAGTGTTTCTACAGGTGGTTTATTCATATATATATATAAAATTCCCTTCTCACCCACCGCGGGTGGTTCTTATCCTCTGAGCTCGGGTCCTCTACCAGAGGCCTGGGAGCTTGAGGGTCCTGCGCAGTATCTTGGCTGTGCCAAGGACTGCACATTTCTGGACTGAGATGTCTGATGTTGTTCCTGGGATCTGTTGTAGCCACTGCTCCAGTTTGGGGGTGACTGCCCCGAGGGCCCCGATGATCACAGGCACCACTGTGGTCTTCACCTTCCAGGCCCTCTCCAGTTCCTCCCTGAGGCCCTGGTATTTCTCCAGTTTCTCGTGCTTCTTTTTCCTGATGTTGCAATCGCTTGGTATTGCTACATCTACCACAACGGCTTTTCTTTGTTGTTTATCCACTATGACAATGTCTGGTTGGTTCGCCATTACCATTCTGTCTGTCTGGATCTGGAAGTCCCACAGGATCTTAGCTCTGGCATTCTCCACCACCTTTGGGGGTGTTTCCCACTTTGATCTCGGGGTTTCCAGTCCATATTCTGCACAGATGTTTCTGTACACTATGCCTGCCACTTGGTTATGTCGTTCCATGTACGCTTTCCCTGCCAGTATCTTGCACCCTGCTGTTATGTGCTGGACTGTCTCAGGGGCCTCCTTGCACAACCTACACCTTGGGTCTTGTCTGGTGTGGTAGATCTGGGCCTCTATTGCTCTGGTGTTTAGGGCCTGTTCCTGCTCATGAATACAGTTAGACATTTTATTTGTCTAAATATGCATGGAGGGTTCCATCCCAAATCCAGCACCCTGAGACTGTACACGAGCCGCAAGGAAGGAGGCAGAGGACTAGTGAGTGTGAGAACCACTGTCCAGGACGAAACAACTAAGATCCATAAATACATCAGGGACAAAGCCTCAACAGCCAATGTCTCAGACAACAGGGAACGGAGGAAATAAAAAAAAAAAACATAATTTATCAGACAAAGCAATACTTTTTTGTGTGTGTTTGGGGTCAGTACGTGCAGGATGTACTTTATACTGTCATGTTCTGAAAAAATGAATATTTGTATTAAATGAACAAAAAGAAATTATGTAAATGCCAAAATTATATTGTAATGTATATAGTTGTCTTATTATTGATTTCTTCTGCGCTGAAGTCACAGCTAACCCAGATTTTGCTTGACTTTACCAATGCCAACAGCGCCCTCTAGTGTGAGCCAGCTTGTATTACAGCCTCCTGCCTTCTCTCCTCCATTCTCACCCCTGTGGTCTCAGACTGCACTTTATCCCCTCAGCACGTCCCTCCTGTCTCCCATCTTGTTCATGCTCTTTATTTGGACACATTAATGAAAGTAGTTGATTAATTTCATTTTATATAAAGTCAGGACAATAGCCTGAGTTTTCTGAAATGTGGACGAGCTCGGTCCTATGCTGTTCTACTCTTACATAGTTTAGCGAATCGATCCCAAAAACAAAAGCCAAAGACCTTGTGAAGATGCTGGCTGAGGCTTGGAGGAAGACGTTGCTTTCAAAGAAACCTAAAAGCGCCAGGAAGCAGTTTGAGCATGTCCTGTGGTTTGATGAAACTCAAACGGTCCAGCCATGACGACCATCGCTAAGTTTGGAGGAAACAGGAGCACTACAGGAACATCACTTCAACTGTTAGGTACGAGGGTGGCAGCATCATGATGTTTGGCTATTTTGCTCCAGTAGCCAACAGCAGCACCAAGAAGAAAAAAGAATGTAATGTAAATCCTGGCAAATGTAAAACAGAAATCCTTTTCTGTTAATCTAACTGACCTACCCAAAAGACGTTTTACCTTATTTAACTTCAGTGAGGAAAAAGGCGTGTCTTCTCCTCCAGTGTGCAAACTTCTGGTATCAGCTCTCTATACTGAGGCCGTGGTGGAAATGAGGCAACCAGAGAAGATGATCACAGAGAGGTGGGAAGAGATGAGTGAAAGTGCAGGCAGGAGAGAATGAGGTGACGGAGAACAGCTGGGAGGAGAAGCAGGTGGACAAGTACGAAGGAAGAAAACCCGAAACGATCACACAACAAACAGAAAGAAACATAAACTTACAGAAACAAGTGCAAATTCGGACAAATTATAATTATTGCATAAAGGTACTGTTGAGGCGCTTACCAAGGGCAAGTACACACATTCGCTTCTACACACATTACACTCTCATACTTTCACACAAAGGCCTTTGTATTTGTAACAGATACAGCAACTGAATCATCTCCTCACTCCCATCTCCAAGAAAATAGAGATTTAGATGACGCAGGACATCGGATGACCACTGGGCATGTTCTTAGATCATAAGCAACGAATCTTCCAGTTTTTAATGATATGCTGTATAGCAGGGGTCACCAACCTGGTGCCCGCGGGGACCCGGTCGCCCGCAGGGACCTTTTCAGTCGCCCGCGGAGCTACTCCTAAAAATAGCCATTATTATTAGGGAGCACTACCAAAAAATAATTTAATTAAATGTTTTTTCATTGAAGTAATAACGTTTGACGTTTATATTTAGAGTACAAACGAGGGAAATGACAAAAACGTTTAAAATAAATTGCTTTATGCATAAAATTCTTTCCTGCTGTTAAAGTTCAGAACTGCGCGCAGGCGCATGCAGGAAACTGTCGGAGCGCAGCAGCGCCTGCAGCTGCACTCTGCGTACCGTCACATTTTCCTTTAAGTAAACAAAGAAAAGAATAACTTCTGGAGTTTTTATTATTTAACTCTATTCACAAAACTGTGAAGAAAAAAATAAATAAATTGTGCCAAACATCTTATTCGTAGCGCGCATTGCAACACCTGAACCTGGGAACCAGCACCGTCCTTTCCGTGAACCACATGGAGAGGCTCCGCTTCATGTCTTTATTATTTAGCATCGTCTGGAAAAAAAAGTCAGCTGCTCTTGTTTAGGCTTGTGCTGATTTTTGCGCATTGGAGAGGTGCTTGTGCTCTTGCAGGTGTCGGACCTTTATTTTTCCACATCTGCTGGGGTCAGCCAGCGGGTGACCCGTCAGCTGTTCGGTTCGCAAAACCACGAAAAAAGCGAATAAACCGGCGACCCGCCAGAACCGCGCAGACTGTCAGAAGCTCAGGCTGATTGTAGAACAACGGGAGGTTCAAACCCAACTCGTTCATTTTTAGCTTGCAGAAAAACGTAAAGCCGTGAAATAAACAAAAGCAAACTGACCAATAAAACTTGGGCTTTGGGGTTCCCCGCATCAGACTGACACCGCTGTGTGTGTATAATGTCTTTTGACACAAAAGATATTTTATTTTCCACAATTTTGCTAATAGAACAGATGGTTAGATAATAAAACTATAACTCTTCTTTTCTTTTTTATTTAAAGGAAAATTTACTGCAACAATCCATCAGTTTGCTTTTGTTTATTTCAGTCACTTGTGGCCAGTTTAGAATCACAGAAAAACTCCAAAAGGGAATCAAAGTTAAAACTCTGTGAGCTAAAAACTTCTCATCACATAATAGCAATTAACCAGCTGCCATGGTAAAGTATTACTGATAACTGATAACTGATAACTATTGTGAGTGGTCCTGACATTAATATGATCAGGCAGTATTATCATATATATCTATATCTATATATATATATATATATCTATATCTATATATATATATATATATATTATATATATATATATATATATATACATACAAATATATATATATATATATATATAAAGACTGTATCAAACAAGTGCCCTTCGTGTTGCTCTGTACCCATGAAGTTGCTCCCAGTCTCAAAAAGGTTGGTGACCCCTGCTCTATAGACTCGGGGCCCCTTGTTTTCACTTCTAGTCTGTGATGGTAAGCATCTCTTTTTTAGCGCTAAAAAAGAATAAAAAAGTAAAGTCTGATTGCTTTGTGTTGGCTGATTCTCTCCTCCGTGTGCTTGGACGTTTTTGGTCTATCGGTTCAGAATACATGTTTTTCACAACAATTGGTAGCAGAGGATGGTTACATGTTGAGACACGAGCAGAGATTGGACTGGCCGGTTGGGCGCAGCCTGCCGGATACAGTACTCTGGTGTTGGGCCCACAAAAGGTGAGGAAGCTTTTTCCTTAATACACACCACTGTACTGTTTCCCTGGGTTGTCTAAATTCCAGTTATCAGCTGTTGTTCATATTGCTTTTCACTGAGTTGTCTAAGTTGTCATTGTTATCAGTTCTGCTTTCCGCTGGTTTGTCAAAGTGTTTCAGTTTTCATAGGAGTCTAAAAAAAATAAAATAAAAATAAAATGATAATAAAAATTTTTTAAAAAGTAAAGGTTGATTGGCTGGAAGCAGTGGGAACTGGCCTTCCCCCCCTTCTGTTGGACGCGGCAAAGGTGAAGGCTGGGTTTTGTCTGGTTTTACCCCGGGGAGTACTGCCCTTGTGAACAGAACAGTAAGCCAATCTGAGTCAGCTTGAGAAACGCAAGAAGCGGTGAAAACTGTCCACCATAGGATAAAAGATAAGATAAAGGTTTATGTGATGATACCCTAATCTAACAAACTAGATATGATATACATGTCCTGATTTCTTAGTCTGAGTATTTCAAATTTTAACTCTTGTGTCCCTGGATACCAAGGGGCTAAAAACAATGTATCCAGTTTAGGCCGAAAAGGTGGAAAGATGTGTATTATTTTTTTGTCTAACAAGCTCTGGTAACCTCTGAGTTGGTCAGATTTAAAACTTGGCTTAAATGAAAGAAACTCTGTTTTATAAAGATTTGATAAATGCCGGAAACATGAGTCCGGATATACACCAGACTCAAAAAATAAATAAATTGCCCGAACAGATTGTTGACTGCATGAGCTGATAGCCATTTCAAAGCTATCACTTTGGAAGGGCTATCATATTGTATATGAACGGGTATCTTTTCAGACATTATGGTAAGGATTTGTCACCCAAAAATAGAAAATAAAATGGTCTTGCCCACGGAATAGCCATTACAAAATTAGCTGGCAGAGGTTGTACACCAACAGCATTTGAGCAAGACTGCCAAGAAATCCTTCCTTTCAGATTTAATAGCATCTGAATCCTGGAGCGTTTTGTATTCCGAAGTCCCAATGAAATTAGCTCACTGGGAATCATAATGTGTGGTGTCACATGTGGGTTAACTAATACTTATAATAATGGGAAAGTCAGGGTTAGGATTGGGATAAGCGTAATGTAGATCTATACAAGCTGCAGAATTTTCTACCAACATAATATGCAAAGATCATGTCATCTTTACATATTAGAAAAGATAACAGTTGTTGCCATCACAACTGCTGCTGTTTGTTTGAATGGTTAGCTGTGATGAAATAAATAAGTGTGGTTTATTCTCATCTGACTTTTATTTACCTGTCAAATTTGCGCTCTGTGAAGAGCGAGGCTGTTCGAAAAATAACTCCTACATGTTCCATGGAAACATTTCCTTAACATATGAACACTCTAAGGCTTGTTGCACACACAGAATTGCTTGGTGAGGTTTAACAGTGATGCCAGACACTAAAAGGGAAGGAAAGAAGGTCAAGGAAAAACTTGCACTAGGGACAAAACAGAGAAAAAGACATGGAACAAGAAAAAAATTACAAAGGTCATGAAGAAGACCTTCTGTGCAGCCCTTTGCATCAAGAAGGTCCTGGTTTCAATTCCTGGCCCGGGGTCTTTCTGCATTGAGTTTGCATGTTCTCCCTGTGCATGGGTGGATTCTCTCCAGGAACTCCAGCTTCCTCCCACGGTCCAAAAATATGAGGTTAAATTCTCCTTCGGTGTTTGTTTGAATGGTTAGCTGTGATGAAATAAATAAGTGTGGTTTATTCTCATCTGACTTTTATTTACCTGTCAAATTTGCGCACTGTGAAGAGCGAGGCTCTTGACAGCTGGAGATAGGCATCAGCATCCCTTCTAACGCAGATAAGGGTGTGAGAAAATGGATGGATGAAGAAGAAAAGAGAAGGGAGACAAAAAGACTAGGAATTAAAGAGGGGACATGGGAGTAAAAGGAGGAAAGGCAGAGACAATAGACTGACAAGTATGAGGAAAAAAGAATATAGAAAAAAAGGCAGCAGTTGTGTTTCTATTACAAATATGAGCAAATATTTTTCAATATTCTGCTAATGTTGAAAAAGCACAATTTCACAATTGCTGTTTCCATTACATAGTTACAAGTTTATTCACACAATAAGTCATTAACAAAACATGTCATGCTATCATCCTCCAACTACTTTCTATCATCTTCTTTTTCATGGTTTGCCCCAATGGCAACATAAACACCTTATTTTACCTCCTTATTTTAACTTTATCCAAAACGGACGTGCTTTCGAAATCAGCTTGTTTCCATAAACCAAATTTTGAAATGTCAAAAATGCAAAAAGAGTTATTCTGTTTTCTTCTTCCATCCATCACCACTTAATGAAAACACTGATATCAAGTTTCAGACTTTATTTTCATCTCATATTTTAAGTCAGAATGCAAAATGGATTTCCTGGTAAGCATTTGCATAAACAGCAAATAAAGAACCTTTTAATTCTGGGAGCTCCAGGGTTTTTTCCAGTCTACAGATGCCTGATGATGGAAAGGATCTTGGTGGGACTCCTGCTTCTCACAGGTAAATGAAATATTTTAATGTGATTATATTTGATTTAGTCTTTCATTGAGGAAGAAGTAGATTTAGATTGCTAGTTTCAGAGCACATTTCATTTTCAAGAATGTAATGTATTTTTATGCAGGGTGGCTCAGCCTCTCTGCCTGCCGTCAGTACCATTTTGTCAACCAGTCAGCCACTTGGAGTGAAGCTCTAACCTACTGCAGACAAACATATACAGACCTGGCCTCTATTAACAGCAAAGATGAAAATGATGAGCTTAAGAGAACACTCGATTCTGCTGGTCACGACTCTGAGGTCAGGATTGGTCTGTACAACGAAGTCAATTGGAAGTGGTCCGATGGCTTCAGCAGCAGTGGGGCTGACTACAGGAAATGGCACGTTTCAGCTTATGACCCTGATTTCATTGGAGCCAATCAGTTCTGTGTAACCATTAACCAGAATGGGTTATGGTGGGACACAGAGTGCATCCGCAAGTTTCCATTTGTTTGTTACAAGGGTAATTATCATAAGCATGACATTTAGGTCTAAAAGTATTATGTGAGTGAGTTTTGTGAGTGTACAAAACTGTAACCACTTCTGTCCTCCATCCTTCCTTGCTACAGGAACACGTCTGACTCGTGAATTTGTTTTTGTTAATAAATCAGAAGACTGGAAAGATGCCCGGAAGTACTGCAGGGAGAGCTACACAGACCTGGCCACTATCAGTACAGATGCAGAAAACGAGAAGATCCATCACCTGACAAATAAAACCTGGTCATGGATTGGTCTGTTTAGAGATGACAAGTTTTCTTGGTCTGATGGTAGCAGTTCTCAATTCATCAGCTTTGATAATGTTGGGAATGAGATTGGCTCAAAGAGAATCATATGTGGTGCCACGTCTGCTAAGAGATCAGTGAAATGGATATTCTTGTCCTGTGAAACAAGTTTACCTTTTGTCTGCTACAGCCTCCCCCCTGGTGAGTGTTTTACTGACCTTCAGAGACATAAAATTATGCATTCAATAAGGAAAATGGTATCCAATCAAATGAATTATAAACTTTGAATAAAGCTGTTTTTTCCCATCTCATCTACCACCAGAAGTAAAACGGGTGACGATGATGATCAAATCGGAGGATTCTGTGAGCCTGAACAATCCCGCTCTGAAAGCACACATCCTAAAAAAGGTAGGGTTGAAATGCTCGGTATTTATATCTTAGGGAACAGAGTATAAGCGGGTGTCCTTAAAATATTGCTTGAAATGTTTAAAAATGACTACATTTTTGTCCCCCAAGCTCCAGGACAGTTTGGAGCAGAAAGGAGTGAACAGAGTCTCCCTGGAGTGGACAGAGCAGGCTGGTGGAAAACAAGCAGAGGGTATCTCTCAAACGATAAAATAATGCAAAAGAACTATCATTTGAAAAATATTAAGCATTTTCTTCCCAGTTATGAGTGGCAAATATCCTGGCACCACAGCAATCAAACACCGCTTCAAATTTCTGACCAGATTTTGCTATTTTGAAAGATCATCTCTTATGGTTGAGCTCTAGGTCTGCGAGGTTTTGATGGCCTCATCGCCATCACCTTAATCTTCAGCTCACCTCCACGGATTCACTATGACGTTCTACAAATAGGCCGCTGTGAATTATTAATACGACTTCCTGCCAGTTAGAAACATGTTGGTAAAAGTAAAACTTAATCTAAATTTGCCATGGGGTATGAATAATTTTGGGCTCAGCAATTAATTTCTTTCTTTTGCTTGAAAGCATGAAAAAGGGAAAAAAAAAAAAAAAAAAAAACATGATAGAAGAGCTCTGGAAAACTTGCAACTAGAAACTGGTTTAACTGGTGGGGTTGGGGCTGCAACTGTATAGTCAAAGATGGTTTCCTATCTGCATTATTAAGATGTCAAGAAAAAATGTCTCTTGATGGCATCTCAGCTTCATATGTCTATATCCATGTACTCCAATAAACATTTTCTTCTCAAAGACCAGTTGAGTTTTTAAGAGTGGTATGAATCTCTCAATCCTTTTATTGTTTTCCTCCTTAAGCCCAAATCCAATTTGTTTGACCTGATCTTTTCATGACAGTCTAAGCAACACAGAATGGATTTACATATGGACATAATGTATGTGTGTGTGTGTGTGTGTGTGTGTGTGTGTGTGTGTGTGTGTGTGTGTGTGTGTGTGTGTGTGTGTGTGTGTGTGTGTGTGTGTGGAGCCAGGTGAAATTAACAAGTCAAAATTTCCAAAGTGAAGTCACCTTTACTTCTTTTATCTCAAGCAGGTTTCCTGCAGGTGGCACTAGTTTAAGTGTGTCTCTCCATTTGAAGAGTAAAGTCGCATGTGTGACATCATATCCGTGAGATGGCTGTTGGTCCTGCTGCAGAGATAACAGTGAAAACTGTCATTGATCGGAAAGGTGACCAAGAAGTAATATTTACCTTTAGCCTGTGATACGCCAATATAGACTCCCATGGACTGAGCGAACTTCAGGGACAGAGCCGGAAAGTAGCACAAAACATCTTTAAAGCTGGAATCTTTTATCAAAGTCACATGCCAACTACTTATTCAAATTAGTGGTACCTCAGGTGAACTGCTATCAGTTCACCTGAGGTTGAGCTGAAATCTAAAATGCAAAACAGAAACAATCCAAATTCGAAGAGAAACAGAAACTGTCGAGAAGCTTAGATGGACTAATAACAAGGTGGAAAAAAAGAGTTTTTGTGAAATGTCAAACACAGGAAAAATATAATCTGTCTTCATGATAAATGAGTGTTTTATTCACTATCTGTCTTCAAAATTTTGTGTGGTGTCCTCTTTAAAGAGGCATTTGCTTAGGAAACACACACAGTCCGATCAGGTTGACAACTCCCTTGATTAAATTTGCCTTCTGTGTGCTACAGGCTTTGCATAAAAGCCCAAAGTGAACCACAGAACTAAAGTTTTCTCCTCTTTTTTTTAGTCTACAGCTCCTTTCTTTATAAAAATAATATTTTTCCTGTTAAATTCCATATACCAGTACCAACAGAGAAGATAATCTATTGTTTCCCTCCACTCTGTAACTCGTTTGCAATATTCAGCACAGACTGGTTTCAACAAATCACACGAGTTTTAAAATGGCTTGTACTCCCAACTTTGGAATACAGCAAATTGGAGAAAGGAACCGAAGTCTTTAAGTGTGAGAGGAAAATAAAATATGATGAGGACAATCACTGTTATGACTGATCAAAGTCTGTCTGACAGATAAACTATTTTTTCACAATTAATCATTTTAAATGGGACAACAAAGCAGGGGATTTCTGAATATTTTCAGGATTAAGATCTTCGGATGAACAAAAACAATCACAAATTTTTTTTAAAAAATCTCTAGAAGACAGCATTCAATATTTTTATATTTGATTATCGACCTATGTACTGATGAATTAATACGATTGAAAGAAATACCCAACAAGCCGAAGCATATAATAAAGATACTAAAGCTATTTTTAGTCTGATACGTTTGTTACATACTTCAAAATTTAAAGTGTAAAACCGGAGGTGGCTGGATTTTACTGGAATATCTACAGAGGCTCATTTTCAGCATGACTCCAGTTGCAAATTTTGCCAGTCCAAGTTCATGGTGTTGAAGTGCCAACTGATCATTTATGCAGTCACGTTGGCACAGTCGAAAACCGCTGCACTTAAAATTGCTCTTTATTTGGCTAGCTGAGAATCTGGAGCACCAGCACTTGTGCGTTCAGTTTAATTAAAAATAGCCTGAAAAAAGAGAACTTTCTACTTAAACCTGTAATTCTAACCTTGATTGAACTTTATTGAAGCCAGTTTTGTCTGACAAAGCAATGACCCAAAGCTTAGCTCCAAAACATGAAAGAACTATTTAGGGAAGAAGCAGTCAGATGGTATTATGTCTATAATGGACAGGCCGGCACAATCACCAGATCTCGACCCTGTTTAGCTGCAGTAGGATCAGTTTGAGGTGATATTTCCTCAGATTATCTCAGCAAATTGGCAGCTCAACAGCCAAAGGACAATTTTTTTTTGAGTGACTCCCAAACGTTTGCGTGGGGGTAGTGTATCTGATAAAATTTGACTTGTAAATCCACGTCCCAGCAGCTATATAACGTAGTTAGTTAGATATCAGAAACTATAAAAGATGGCACTCAGTGTGACATTGACAGCTTGAGTTGTATTCACTCCTCCCAGTCCGTTAGTTCTTTACATTGGTGCGTGAAGGGACGTTAGAAAGAAGAAGAAACTGACGGCAGGCCAGCGATGCACAGAGATCGCCGTCAGCCGTAGCTAACGGTCGTATCGATCACAAAAGCATATTTTATTGCCGTTCACGAGTGTTGCCCAACGTGAACGGCAACAGCATAATATACAGCATATACAGCATATGTTAATGCTGTAAGCTGTTGGAGGATTAGTTTCTTGTTAAGTTTATTTACGGGCTTGGTATTTGCTAAACGTATTTAGCCATAGGCTGACTGTGATTTGCGGCACTTTGATGTTGAATGCCGATTGTTAATATGTTACGAAGTGTTCTAAAAGTAAAACGTTTCCTTATAACCGGTTAGGTAACCAAGTGATGGTTAGTCTAAATTTATGTTTAAGTCTGTTTTATTGAAGATTTCAATACTAAGTATTGATGTTTTATTTTTATGTTTTGTTTACAGTTTAACCGGCATGTCCGCGTAAAGCACGAGGCACTAAAACAATAACAACAACAATAACAACGACTACCTTATGTTCTTTGTAACAGCTTGGTTTGACCTTCACAATGACATTTGTTTTTAAGGAGAACAATTTGCTTGTATCGCTAACAAAACTTGCAAATCTACTCAGCGCATTTGAATACATCATTTACCTATTGTCTGTCATGACAACAAAGTTACCATGTTCTACAGATGAGACAAATATTCTTGCATCAAAGCAAGAAAAGAGACCATTTTTCAGACGCTCGGCTGCTGCAGTCCTCAGAGCTGCGTCACGATGGAGAGGATCTTGTTGGGAGTTTTGGTTCTCTCAGGTCAGTGACGTTATGTTTCCAACCTGGTACTAAATGCTACTTAACAAAGCAACACTGAAGGTTGAAAAACAATTAAATCTCTATTATGTTCCAGACCTGCTCATCCTGTCTTCCTGCCTCCGTCTTCAGCCTGTCTACCATTTTGTCAATCAACCTCTGAATTGGACTGAAGCTCAGTCCTACTGCAGACAGACCCACACTGACCTGGCATCCGTTGTAAGCTCAGAAGAAAAGAATCGATTGATGAGCACTCTTTCGTCCGCCGGTCACAGCTCTGACGTCTGGATCGGTCTGTTCAATGAAATCGACTGGAGATGGTCCGACGGCTTCACGGGGAGCGGCGAAGACTACAGACACTGGAAAACTTCTACATATGAACCAACTTTCCACTACTCTGATGAGTTCTGCGTAATGTTCGCATACTATGCGGACTGGTATGATGCTACTTGCTCACAGAATCGCCAGTTTGTGTGCTCCAAAGGTTAACAATATTAAATATGACACATCCTTCTTAAAATTTCTTTGTGAAATGTAGAACTTCTGCTCACCTTTGTCCTCTATTCGCTTTAACTACAGGCTCCCAGCTGGTCCCTGAATTTGTGTTTGTGAATCTACCAATGAACTGGTCCAGTGCTCAGACGTACTGCAGAAACAACTACATAGACCTCGCCACCATAAAAAGCGACGCAGACAACCAGCATGTTAAGAGCCTGTTGCCTCGTTCTTACTCTCCCTGGATTGGTTTATATAGAGATCCAAATTTTCACTGGTCTGATGGGAGCAGGGTCGTCTTTACCAGCTGGGACTTGGTTCTGAATCCGCTTGGCTCGATGACAGTCATTTGTGGTGTTACATCTACTGCAAGATCAGGAAATTGGAAGTTTTTGCCCTGTGAAACAAAATTACCTTTCGTCTGTTATTGCCGTCCTGGTGAGTGTTTTTCTTCTTTTCTTTCAGATGAAAGGAGTATTTGAGGAAGAATTGGGGATGATTAGGATTTGTTCTGACCAGATTTCAGTCATTTAAGAACAATTCTCTCTCTATCTTGATCTAACCAGGGGTTAATTAGGAATGTATTTACAACGCAGTAATAAAGAATTGAATGGCTTCATCATCTGTTTCTTATATCTGAATTGACATATACAGCAACAATACATGACTAAGTTAAAATACCATGTTTTCTCTCTTAGTTTGGACTGGACTCCTTGATGTAGGGGTTTACAATTTAATATGGTTTCCTCTTCCTGGTGGGACACGCCTGGAAAGTCTCCAGGTCGCAAGGAGGCGTACTGATCAATGCCCCGATCATCTTAACTAAGACTTTTCAGTTTATAGAAGGCGGCTTTTACCCTAAATGTGAGGCCCAGTCCAAGCCCCCCAATAAAGGAAGCTAATTTCTGCCTCTTCTATCCAGGATCTAATTTTTTCTGGAAATATGACATATAAATTCAGCTCATTTACTAATGTGAAACTTACATACATATCAATGCATTTCATACTCATTTATTTAGTGGTATAAAAACGTGTTTTTGAAATGGACACTCAACCTATTGCTGTATTTCTTATTTCAAATCAGTAATGAAACAGGCTGTGAAGATAAGACTTCGCACCGACAACTCAGTGGATCTGAATGACCCTGTTTTGAGGGAAAACATCCTGGCAAAGGCAAGTTTGGAATAAAAACAGTTTTACATCTCAGGGGAGGAAAAATCTGATCTGTTTTAATTTAACAAACTGATATATCTCAGATTAGAGGAAAAGACAATCTGATCTCAAAATTTAGAAAACTTTTTAAACTCCTTGTGATTTTGTCTTAAAGCTCCAGAAACGACTGCAAGAGACCGGAGGTCATGGATTCATCCTGAAGTGGACAAAACAGCCTGATGGAAAAGTCTTCCGAAAGGAAATTAAATACACATAGAGGTTATACGCAGGTTGAAATAAATAAAATATTTATCACTCTAAATTAAAATACTTGCTTCTATAAAAATCAATTATGGTAACAGTGTGAAATATATCCAAAAGATGTGACCACAATATATCCTTAATCTGCAAGTGTAAGCATCTTAAATAGTGTGGTGGTGGTTGATATTACATCAAGTAATGTTCTGTAGAAAGAATATTAGTTAATATTAGTTAATTAGTTAGTTAAGACCTTGAGCAGGAAAATACTTTTTTCTCAGCCTTCATGCTGTGTTTTTAAGTGAGCCAATAGCTGATAGTTATGTAAGCAACTATTTCATCTGTAACATGAAAAGTGAAAGGAGTTTACATAGAAATGGAGGTGGTGGAACAAAAATTAAAATAATTTGTATTTTGTTTTAATGTTTTGTATGAGGCTGTCTCCGTAGCAACAAGCTACATTTCACTTTGTCACATGTCTCATATTTGTGTCATTTCCGTAGATGTTCCAAAATTATTAGATGTGAAAATTGTTTTTAAATAGTTTCAGCATCAAAGAAACATACTGCAACAATTTTATAAATGCTGCTTATATTTCAACAAATGTGTTTTACAATGGACATTGTGTCTTGCTTGATATAAAACTTTTCTTTCTGCGTCCATGAAGCAGCGTTCAGTGACCTGAATAAATGTTGGACTTTTCTCTGCTAACAAGTTGGGTTTTTTTCCCCTGTATTTTACAGCTTCCAGTGGGGATAAAAGCTGATATTAATATAACAATAATAAATATTAAAGTGCTATAATCTGAAAACTGCAGATGATGTCTCATTAAGATTCTGGGTAACATCTTTGTCAAATTGTTTCTGGTTAATTACTGTATGCTAAGCTAGTAGATGCTGGGTTAACATAATACCAATACTTTCTAATGCACAACATACACAACTCAAAATCACAGTTGCATCAATGCCTGAAATAGAATTGCTAAATGCTATTTTATTCATTATGCTATTATATTATATCATTAATACATGATGTATAATGCATGACTGAAATATCAATTCAGTGGGGACATTATGGGTGACATCAGTCGCACTTATAAAAAAATGGATCATGAAAAAACATGTACAACACACTCATTTTTAGAAAGTAGGGATAAATAAATTGATTTTCTTCTCAGTCCCTTTCCAGATAAATGCATTCCTCTGTACGTCTAAATACACCATAATGATATAGAGGAAAATGTATCCATCCTCTTTTTGGAAAACTTTTGCTTTTCTAATTTCAAAACAAACCAGAAATGAAATGGTGGTTCTTTGAAAATGACAAATTTCTCACAGCAGATATTTATACAAAATATAAGCCTATTTTTTCAAAAGATTATTTAGCTTCAGTCTGTAAAAACACAGACAAAAAGTGTTTCTACAGGTGTTTATTCATATGTATAAAAAAAAGGGGGAAAATATGATATTTAACATTTCTAAAATGAATACAGTTATGCATTTGACTGCATGTAAATGAAGCATTAACCATTTAGAAAAGATGTTGGTTGCTAAGATTGTGTTTAAGACTGATATTTTATTACAATCACTGTCAATCTGTGATTCTAGACATGATGGAGTGGTAAATCCCATCAAAAATATTTCAGATATCTCATTTTCTAAATATCAACTTGATCATGTGTCATTGCTGGAGAACCACCTTCCAGCAGGGGGCGGACTAGGACCAAAAATCAGCTCCAGACTCCAGTGGAAACATCCACTTCCCAGTTGCGTAACAGCATTCTGCACGCAGCCTGTTTCAAGACAAATAATGAAGCAAAACAATTAACTAGCAATGGAAGATGTGATAAATTCTTTTTATTTTTGTTATTATTGACCAGTAAATTGCAGTGTTGTATAGTAACGAAGTAAAAATACTTCACTACTTTACTTAAGTATATTTTGGAGTACTTCATACTTTCCTCGAGTATGAACATTTTGGATAACTTTCACTTTTACTTCACTATATTTCCGAACTTAATTGCATACTTTCACTCCGATACATTTTCAATGTGTGGTTTAGTTACTCGTTACTGTGACGGAGGAGCGTCACGAGTTACGACCTAATTAAAGAGCCGCGTTAACATTTTGTGCAAACACACACAATCGCTAACTTACGTTTTGTTGCAGTTTAAACTGGCGCGGTTCATCGTGGGTCACACGCGGTGTTCCCGTTTCAGTTCACATTAATCCTTATCTGTCAGTTTCAAACATTTCCCCGGCTTTATTTTCAATTGGCTTGCTGCCGGATTGTGACGCACCGGGAGAGAGTTGCGCGATGTGGTGACGTCATCAGAACGCACTGAGTGTTGGCTGTTAAATGGATTATTGTATTTTTTGGATTACAAGTTTATTTCTTTTTTTCTCTTATTAATTATTTTGTATACTTTAAGAATGTATTTGAGTTACGAGTAATTGCTTAGTTTTTGTTTTGTTTTCTTGATTGGACTTCCTGTGGGTGGAGCCTGTGGCTTTAAAAGCAGGGCTCTGGTCAACAGGGAGTCATTCTGCAGCTAGACTCTGGAGAAGTCCCACTAGAGGTGATACACGCTGAACTAAAGTACTGCTGTGTTGATTTTAACCTGCCTTGGATGTCTTTTGTATCTACACTGCTCAAAAGGGAACACTCAAATAACACATCCTAGATCTGAATGAATGAAATATTCTCATTGAATACTTTGTCCTGTACAAAGTTGAATGTGCTGACAACAAAATCACGCAAAAATCATCAATGGAAATCAAATTCATGAACAAAGTATTCAATGAGAATATTTCATTCATTCAGATCTAGGATGTGTTATTTGAGTGTTCCCTTTATTTTTTTGAGCAGTGTACTTTACACGTTGCATCTTTGTTCACTGAATAGATAATAAAATTCACTGAAGTGATCTCCGGCCTTGGGAAGTCTTTTTTTTTTTTTTTTTTGTGGGTTGCCCAAGTCATAAGAGAACCCCTTCACAGTTACAGAAAAGGGAGGGAGAGAAACGCAAGTGTTTTGACCCCAACCTACTGATTGACTGCAACAAAGTCGGCAGGCTGCTTGCCTGAGCTTGTTCATCACCACCAATAGGATGCGCCTGTTTCGCTTCTTCCATTAAACACCAAGTTAACAAAAAACTCCCCCTCTTCAGATGCCAAATAAGCTGCATTTCCCTCCCAATTCTTTTTTTCTTTTGCATAATGACCAGTTGTCTCCACCTATAGTTTGTGAAGTAGAGTAATTGTAACGGCTTTTTTTTCTTCATGTTTGCCGCATTTTCTGTACTGACTATTTATTTTTCTCATTTTCAGCACTGACCTTCCTGAAAGGGAAAACTTGAGGCTTACAAAAACTTTGTATTTTCTGTCCTGGAGGGTTTACTAAGAAGTTGGTTCAGTTGTAAAGCAGATCAAGTTAACCTTGTGGTTTAGGTAAAGCACCTAATTTTCTTAACTAAATGATGCTGCAGGTTTATCTATTAGCAGGTTTCATTTTGCCTGCACTTGGCTGTGTACATTATTTTAAGTGTATTTGACAAGTTTACCAATATATAAAAAATGTTATGCCTTGTTTTACTTTTTACTTATACTTTTCATTCATTACTTGTTCACCCATTTTTACAGTACTTTCCATACTTATACAAGAGTTTCAGATACTTTAAGACTTTAACTCAAGTAACATTTCAGTCAGTGACTTGGACTTTTACCAAAGTCATATTTTGGAGATGGTACCTATACTTTTACTTGACTCTCAGAGTTCAGTACTTTATACAACACTGGTAAATCGCTTATAGGCCTGTGTGTTTTACATTGAGACAAGTCATGGCGTGTTTGTTTGTATGGCTCATTCTAGCCACAGGGCAAAGTGCTTGAATCTGTTCAGAAATATGAAGGAGGAAGAAACAAGTTTAAACTGATTTTCTCTAAACTTTTGGTTACTAAAGTGTGACTTTCCCCTCTTTTGACCTCACTGGCATCTTTTTCAGACATGCTCAGGATCCCTTTCAGTTTTATGACTGTGACCCGGAACCAGAGCACCGATTTCCTGAATTATCAACACAAAACAGCACATTTTAAATTGCACTTACCAGTGGATCAGCAAGATCAGAGTCAGAGGATTTTCTAATGATCTCTGGATCAGAGTCGGACAGGCCTGACAATTTTCCAACTGCTAAACATGAAAAATAAATAAATAAATAAAAACAAGCATTTTCCTCAGATTATCTCAACAAATTGGCAGCTCAACAGCCAAAGGACATTTTTTTTGAGTGACCCCCAAACTTTTGTGTGGGGGTAATGTATCTGATAAAATTTGACTTGTAAATCCACATGTCAGCAGCTACATAATGTAGTTAGATGTATGTCAGAAACTAGAAAAGATGGCACTCGGTGTCACATTGACAGCTTGATTTGTCATTCACAATTGTGTTTGTTTTTAAGGAGAACAATTTGCTTGTGCAGCCTACAAACCTTGCAAATCTACTCAGCGCATTCGAATACATCATTTACCTATTGTCTGTCACGACAACGAAGTTACCATGTTCTACAGATGAGACAAACACTCTTGCATCAAGCAAGAAAAGAGACCATTTTTCACAGACGCTCGGCTGCTGCAGTCCTCAGAGCTGCGTCACGATGGAGAGGATCTTGTTGGGAGTTTTGGTTCTCTCAGGTCAGTGACGTTATGTTTCCAACCTGGTACTAAATGCTACTTAACAAAGCAACACTGAAGGTTGAAAAACAATTAAATCTCTTTTATGTTCCAGACCTGCTCATCCTCTCTTCCTGCCTCCGTCTTCAGCCTGTCTACCATTTTGTCAATCAACCTCTGAATTGGACTGAAGCTCAGTCCTACTGCAGACAGACCCACACTGACCTGGCATCCGTTGTAAGCTCAGAAGAAAAGAACCGATTGATGAGCACTCTTTCGTCCGCCGGTCACAGCTCTGACGTCTGGATCGGTCTGTTCAATGAAATCGACTGGAGATGGTCCGACGGCTTCACGGGGAGCGGCGAAGACTACAGACACTGGAAAACTTCTGCATATGAACCAACTTTCCACTACTCTGATGAGTTCTGCGTAATGTTCGCATACTATGCGGACTGGTATGATGTTAGTTGCTCACAGAATCGCCAGTTTGTGTGCTCCAAAGGTTAACAATATTAAATATGACACATCCTTCTTAAAATTTCTTTGTGAAATGTAGAACTTCTGCTCACCTTTGTCCTCTATTCGCTTTAACTACAGGCTCCCAGCTGGTCCCTGAATTTGTGTTTGTGAATCTACCAATGAACTGGTCCAGTGCTCAGACGTACTGCAGAAACAACTACATAGACCTCGCCACCATAAAAAGCGACGCAGACAACCAGCATGTTCAGAGCCTGTTGCCTGGTTTCTTACGATCCATGGATTGGTTTATATAGAGATCCAAATTTTCACTGGTCTGATGGGAGCAGCGTCGTCTTTACCAGCTGGGACTTGGTTATGAATCCGCTTGGCTCGATGACAGTCATTTGTGGTGTTACATCTACTGCAAGATCAGGAAATTGGAAGTTTTTGCCCTGTGAAACAAAATTACCTTTCGTCTGTTATGGCCCTCCTGGTGAGTGTTTTTCTTCTTTTCTTTCAGATGAAAGGAGTATTTGAGGAAGAATTGGGGATGATTAGGATTTGTTCTGACCAGATTTCAGTCATTTAAGAACAATTCTCTCTCTATCTTGATCTAACCAGGGGTTAATTAGGAATGTATTTACAACGCAGTAATAAAGAATTGAATGGCTTCATTATCTGTTTCTTATATCTGAATTGACATATACAGCAACAATACATGACTTAAGTTAAAATACCATGTTTTCTCTCTTAGTTTGGACTGGACTCCTTGATGTAGGGGTTTACAATTTAATATGGTTTCCTCTTCCTGGTGGGACACGCCTGGAAAGTCTCCAGGTCGCAAGGAGGCGTACTGATCAATGCCCCGATCATCTTAACTAAGACTTTTCAGTTTATAGAAGGCGGCTTTTACCCTAAATGTGAGGCCCAGTCCAAGCCCCCCAATAAAGGAAGCTAATTTCTGCCTCTTCTATCCAGGATCTCATTTTTTCTGGAAATATGACATATAAATTCAGCTCATTTACTAATGTGAAACTTACATACATATCAATGCATTTCATACTCATTTATTTAGTGGTATAAAAACGTGTTTTTGAAATGGACACTCAACCTATTGCTGTATTTCTTATTTCAAATCAGTAATGAAACAGGCTGTGAAGATAAGACTTCGCACCGACAACTCAGTGGATCTGAATGACCCTGTTTTGAGGGAAAACATCCTGGCAAAGGCAAGTTTGGAATAAAAACAGTTTTACATCTCAGAGGAGGAAAAATCTGATCTGTTTTTCAAAATTTAGAAAACATTTTTAACAAACTGATATATCTCAGATTAGAGGAAAAGCCAATCTGATCTCAAAATTTAGAAAACTTTTTTAAACTCCTTGTGATTTTGTCTTAAAGCTCCAGAAACGACTGCAAGAGACCGGAGGTCATGGATTCATCCTGAAGTGGACAAAACAGCCTGATGGAAAAGTCTTCCGAAAGGAAATTAAATACACATAGAGGTTATACGCAGGTTGAAATAAATAAAATATTTATCACTCTAAATTAAAATATTTGCTTCTATAAAAATCAATTATTGGAATCTGTGTGAAATATATCCAAAAGATGTGACCACAATATATCCTTAATCTGCAAGTGTAAGCATCTTAAATAGTGTGGTGGTGGTTGATATTACATCCAGTAATGTTCTGTAGAAAGAATATTAGTTAATATTAGTTAATTAGTTAGTTAAGACCTTGAGCAGGAAAATACTTTTTTCTCAGCCTTCATGCTGTGTTTTTAAGTGAGCCAATAGCTGATAGTTATGTAAGCAACTATTTCATCTGTAACATGAAAAGTGAAAGGAGTTTACATAGAAATGGAGGTGGTGGTGTGTTATTTATTGAGGTGTCCAAGTGCAAAAAAAAAAAAGCTTTTTTTGTCCTAATCTTTAAAAGTAAATGTTGTGTTTAATGTTTTGTAAGAGGCTGTCTCCGAAGCAACAAGCTACATTTCACTTTGTCACATGTCTCATATTTGTGTCATTTCCGTAGATGTTCCAAAATTATTAGATGTGAAAATTGTTTTTAAATAGTTTCAGCATCAAAGAAACATACTGCAACAATTTTATAAATGCTGCTTATATTTCAACAAATGTGTTTTACAATGGACATTGTGTCTTGCTTGATATAAAACTTTTCTTTCTGCGTCCATGAAGCAGCGTTCAGTGACCTGAATAAATGTTGGACTTTTCTCTGCTAACAAGTTTTTTTTTTTTCCCCTGTATTTTACAGCTTCCAGTGGGGATAAAAGCTGATATTAATATAACAATAATAAATATTAAAGTGCTATAATCTGAAAACTGCAGATGATGTCTCATTAAGATTCTGGGTAACATCTTTGTCAAATTGTTTCTGGTTAATTACTGTATGCTAAGCTAGTAGATGCTGAGTTAACATAATACCAATACTTTCTAATGCACAACATACACAACTCAAAATCACAGTTGCATTAATGCCTGAAATAGAATTGCTAAATGCTATTTTATTCATTATGCTATTATATTATATCATTAATACATGATGTATAATGCATGACTGAAATATCAATTCAGTGGGGACATTATGGGTGACATCAGTCGCACTTATAAAAAAAATGGATCATGAAAAAACATGTATAACACACTCATTTTTAGAAAGTAGGGGTAAATAAATTGATCTTCTTCTCAGTCCCTTTCCAGATAAATGCATTCCTCTGTACGTCTAAATACACCATAATGATATAGAGGAAAATGTATCCATCCTCCTTTTGGAAAACTTTTGCTTTTCTAATTTCAAAACAAACCAGAAATGAAATGGTGGTTCTTTGAAAATGACAAATTTCTCACAGCAGATATTTATACAAAATATAAGCCTATTTTTTCAAAAGATTATTTAGCTTCAGTCTGTAAAAACACAGACAAAAAGTGTTTCTACAGGTGTTTATTCATATGTATAAAAAAAGGGGGAAAATATGATATTTAACATTTCTAAAATGAATACAGTTATGCATTTGACTGCATGTAAATGAAGCATTAACCATTTAGAAAAGATGTTGGTTGCTAAGATTGTGTTTAAGACTGATATTTTATTACAATCACTGTCAATCTGTGATTCTAGACATGATGGAGTGGTAAATCCCATCAAAAATATTTCAGATATCTCATTTTCTAAATATCAACTTGATCATGTGTCTTTGCTGGAGAACCACCTTCCAGCAGGGGGCGGACTAGGACCAAAAATCAGCTCCAGACTCCAGTGGAAACATCCACTTCCCAGTTGCGTAACAGCATTCTGCACGCAGCCTGTTTCAAGACAAATAATGAAGCAAAACAATTAACTAGCAATGGAAGATGTGATAAATTCTTTTTATGTTTTTTATTATTGACCAGAAAATTGCTCCTAGGCCTGTGTGCTTACACTCAGACAAGTCATGGCGTGTTTGTTAGTATGGCTCAGTCCAGCCACAGGGCAAAGCGCTTGAATCTGTTCAGAAATTTGAAGGAGGGAAACTTTATTAGGCCCGAGCAGCTAAGCGCTGCGAAGGCCTATTGTTTTTGTACTGTTTTTATTATTATTATTATTATTATTATTATTATTATTATTATTATTATTATTTAGGCCCGAGCAGCTAAGCGCTGCGAAGGCCTATTGTTTTTGTACTGTTTTTATTATTATTATTATTATTATTATTATTATTATTATTATTATTATTATTCCCACCTCTTTGGGGGGCTTTTTGGGGGCCTTATCATATTCAAAAACTCACCAAACTTGGCAGAATCATAAAGGGAGTTTAAAAATTTTGATTTTTAAGGTCAACACAAAAATCGCACAAGAAATGGCTCTACAGCGCCACCTAGAAATTTTCAAAGGACCCTTTGCTATTCACTTACTTCATCGTAGAGACATAAAATTTGTTACACTTGTAGAGCTCCCCAAGACGCTCAAAATTTACAATTAATGTCGTAGTGCAAGTATCACAGAAAGTCACCCATTTTGGATTGAAGCTCCGATTTTGACCCCGTTTTTGCCGTTTACAGCCTTCGTATTTGATCGAACTCCTCCTAGGGATTTCGATTGATCGGCTTCAAACTCGGTCAGTCTGTTCATAAGGCATGTCCCATCTAAAGTTATCAAAACGGTGAGTTTTTGAGAATGCTGAAGGGGGTTAGCAGGGGTCAAAGTTCACCTACTCGCCATAAAAAAATAAACTGTTATATCTCCTATACAGAAACTCACAGATGCACCAAAGTTACTGTGATTGATCATCATCGGGTCTCCTACAATCCCCTATGGTCGAATGATGACATCAGTTAGGCCACGCCCCCTGAGAACAGGAAGTGTAATTTTTTACTGTGAACGGTCGCTATCTGACCCCTTTGACCTCATCAACATGAAACTGTGCCCAGAGACAGAAGACATGTTGGTGTGTTGAGGATTCCAACCCCGACCAGCTCAGATGAAGCAGGTGGCCGTGGCGGCGTGGTGAAGTGACCTGTAACGCCATTGCCATACGTTTGGCTCTGAATTCCACAGTTTCGGGCCGAGCTGCTCCAAACTCACTAGGATGGATCCTGATCAACTCCGCGACAGGAATCTATCACAACATTTGGTTGGCGTGGCCTAATTTTTCTATAGCGCCCCCTAGAAAACTTTAAATGATCAGCCCCAAGCCACGCTTTAACCTACAATTACGAAACTTGGTAAACATGTGTACCTTGTCAGGACGTACAAAAAAGTCTCTTGGAGCCATGGTCTAAACCCCACAGGAAGTCGGCCATTTTGGATTGAAGTTCGGATTTTGACCCCATTTTTGACGTTTACAGCCTTCGTATTTGATCGAACTCGTCCTAGGGATTTCGATTGATCGGCTTTAAACTCGGTCAGTCTGTTCATAAGGCATGTCCCATCTAAAGTTATCAAAACGGTGAGTTTTTGAGTATGCTGAAGGGGGGTTAGCAGGGGTCAAAGTTCACCTACTCGCCATAAAAAAATAAACTGTTATATCTCTTACACAGAAACTCACAGAGGCACCAAAGTTTCAGTGATTGATCATTATCAGGTGTCCAATAATACCCAATGGTTTAATGATGACATCACTTAGGCCACGCCCCCTTAGAAAAGGAAGTGTCATGTTTTACTGTGAACGGTCACTATCCGACCCCTTTAACCTCATCAACTTGAAACTGTACCCAGAGACAGAAGAGACGTTGGTGTGTTGAAGATTCCAACCCCGACCAGCTCCGATGGAGCAGGTGGGCGTGGTGGCGTGGCGAACTTTGACGATTCGCCATCAAACATCAAGACTGAATAACTTCCAAATGCAAGATTACAGCTGCATAAGACTTCCTATGTCTTTCTGCAGAACAGTCCTTAACACATTTGCATGGCCACTTGATGAAATTAACTTAGCCCACCAAAACTGTAACACCAAAGCAGCCCATGAAACATAGGTTATGTTATGCAGGTTAACATATTAATTATTTAAATAAACATTATTATAAGTTTTCGATTTTTTTTTAAATAATTTTTTTTTGTGGGTTACAGTAAAAACATTCATTGATTTTGGTTAGAAATTATAGAAAGGACTTCATTCACTGTTTAGAAACCATTTCCGTAATTCGCCACTTGGGGTCAGTGTTACTCCACCAATGACAAACAGATCGACGGAGGCATGGACTTTAAGACTTTGCGAGAGCGTCTGCCGTGAAATTTCCAAAAGGATAGCGGTGACATATAAACTGAGAGGTTATATGTAACCTGAAAGGTTATATGTAAACCCTCAGATAGTTTTTGTTGGCTTAAAACACGCACTAAATGTAGCGTTTTGTTAATAACTGTTATTTACTACTGCAAGTAAATGCATCTATATAACTTGTCCCTATCTTACTGATCAGTCAAGCTTGCAGAAGCAAGCTGCTACGTACGAGGTTCGGCGTATTACGCTGTGCACTGTACTTTTTTGTTTTTGCTAACCAGTTGGAGCTGCTAACATTTCCTGAACATTTTGCACGGACTTTGGAGCCACAGAACCGGACCACGCTCAACGTTTTGCTTCGGGTTTTTGAGCTGCAGATTCGAACAACTCTAGTGAGCCGGAACGGACTGTTGAAGTGGAGTTGGAGCAGTTTTATTGCCGTTCGTTTAAAAACTGGTAACTCGCGGTGCGGTGAGTAACGCTGATTATAGGAGCCGCCATGTTTTGGAACTCAGAGGACGATGCTAACCGAGTCCGTCAGGCCTGCAACGTTTGTATTGCTAGCGCTTTTATAATTAAAGAGACTGAATAGTGTGTTTGATACATCCAGTTTGATAAATTGAGCCTTGTTTGTTGTTATGCATGGAACCTGTTTAAAGGCTTGTTTAAAAGAGCTCTGACAAAATGCTAAGTATCTTATTACCAATCCATTGGGGTTATAATATTTAGTTGTAGCGCTTCCTGTGATTAATACCTAATTAATGGCTGGGATTGAGTCTGTGCTATTGTTGTGACAGTTAACTGTGCTCTGCTAATGTGCTTTGCCCTTGGTTTATTACTGACCAGAATGGTTTATTAAGCTGGAACATCTTGAACTTTAAAATTTTCCTCTGATTTTAGAAGAAGGTTGAAATTGCACTGCATTTACATCTAAGTTGTAGTTAGCATGAAAGCATGTGGGCGTGGCTTAGTGTGAAACTGAATATTTTCCATGAAAGATGAAGATTAAATAACTTCCAAATGCAAGACGACAGCTGGACCAGACTTTCTAATTCTCTCTGCAGAACAGTCCTTAACACATTTACATGGTGACTTCATGACATCACGTTAGCCCCGCCCACTTTTAGCATTGAGTGACCTGTTTTTTCTGCTGTATATTTTACTGTTATTCTATCATTTATATGAGTTTCATGATCTGAAAACTGACTTAAAATGATAAAATGATGAACTCTGTGGATGCTGGCTGCTGACCGAACACGAATTTGGGTGTAGAAATGGCAAACTGCAGTGCTTCGCCATGTGCATAAGATCGGCTATAAATTACTCATGGATCATCCGACTGGCGCCAAACTGGATATGTATGACCTTTGTTGACCTCTAAGGAGCCCAACATCATTGAAATGTAATTTGACTCCACTGAGCCGCCTAGATTAATCCACCAGCTACATCTCCTCGCTAAATGCACCAATCTGCAACACATTTTTTGTGGGTCGTCAGGGAGCGCCGCCGAACGCATCGATGCGTACCGCCTGGTGGACGGGCGCGGAAACTGCGCAACGGCTTTTGCGTTGGCACGTGGGCGCGGTGCTGGAATCTGCGCAACAGCTTCCGCGGTGCCGTGCGGGCGGAGGTGCTGGAAATTGCGTGAGAGCTTCTGTGGTGGCTGGCGGCCAGCGGTTGCTAGTTCCCCTGCGGTGGCCAATAGGCCGGAGCGGCGCTTGGCTGCGAGGGCCGCCCGACGCCGCTTGCGGCTTTAATTAAACTTTTGGTTACTAAAGTGTAACTTTCCCTTCTTTTGTCCTCACTGGCATCTTTATCAGACATGCTCAGGATCCCTTTCAGTTTTATGACTGTGACCCTGAACCAGAGCACCGATTTTCTGAATTATCGTTTCAACTGTTTCTAAGACAGTGTTCCTTAACCTTTTTTTGGGCCAGAGCCCCCCTATCCATGATCCAGGTCCCCCTCAAATGAGATGAGCCAATACGACTACTGTTGATATTGTTACTCGTGCTCCTTCTGAACTTATTATTAAAAAATAATTTCTTTGAGCACATCAAAGGGATTTATTAGTTATTAGTTTCTTAGGAAGCAAAAATGGCACGAAAATAAAAGCTACGTACAGCGCTTCAAAAACATTTAAAATTATTCTTTTAAAAACCAGCCAAAATTGAATTTAAATTAGATACACCTAATTTCAGCCAATCAGAACGGCCAGAAATTTCAGTTCAAACTTTAATTAAATATAATAAAAAGTAACCAACCAGAATCAGCCAGAAATCAACCATCCATGTTTAAATTAAACAACAGCCAATCAAAGATGCCAAACAATGAATAAATTAATTGTTGCAACGTAAAACAATCGGAAGAAGGACTTTAAGGCAGATTTTCAAAGTAAATTCATTTGAAAAACTAATGGGAACCCTGCGCCTGGTGTTATTCTGACAGATTCTTTACTGTGGGTAGAGGAGAAGTAAGTTTCTGCCATAACGTGTCGCATGTCTAGTCCGCATGCTGCCCCAGCAAGAGGTGCGAAAAAGAGCTTGGTTAGCGCATTCGGCTGTTAACTGAAAGGTTGGTGGTTCGAGCCCACCCAGGGACGTTTGTCTTTATTCCAGGAAAGGCAGTGGATGTTTCTATGCTGGTTGTCTACTAAAGTTGGTCAACATTTTCCATTAATGGTCTCCGCTTTTGAAAGATTTGCTTCAGGACGGTTTCGCCGCACGGAAGAGACATTACCCACAGGGTGCTTTTGTATGGCTTGTTCTTTTGATCTTCAACCTGTGATATGGACAGTATAGCAATATAGTTTGTTTGGAAAGAATCACATGACAAAAACAATGTTTGAGTTTGAAGCAATTCCCCATCATCTTACCACTGAACTCTGTATTTTGCCACTGTCCTTGCATTGGATTTGACAAGCGAGGCTAAGATGTTGCGCATGTGATCCCTCCATGCCAGTTTCACCTGCAGCACTGTAACATCGCAGTCTCTGTGGCGCAATCGGTTAGCGCATTCGGCTGTTAACTGAAAGGTTGGTGGTTCGAGCCCACCCAGGGACGTGTGTCTTTATTCCAGGACAGACAGTGGATGTTGCCATGCTGATTATCTATTTTAGCTGGACAACGTTTTCCATTTATGGTCTCCGCTTTAGAAAACTTCTCTATAGCACGTGTTTTTGTCAACAAAACGACATTGACCAAAGGCAACTTTTGGATTGCTTGATCTTTTGACCTTCGAACTGTGGTAAAGACAGCATAGAAATCTTATCGGTTTGGCAAGAATCACATGACAAAAAAAATGTTTGAGTTTGAAGCAATTCCCCTTCATCTTAGCACTGAACTCAATATTTTGCCACTGTCCTTGCATTGGATTTGACAAGCGAGACTAAAACGTTGCAACTGTGATCCCTCCATTGAAGGGCCACCTGCAGCACTGCAAGATCGTAGTCTCTGTGGCGCAATCGGTTAGCGCATTCGGCTGTTAACTGAAAGGTTGGTGGTTCGAGCCCACCCAGGGACGAGTGTCTTTATTCCAGGAAAGGCAGTGGGTGTTCCCATGTTGGTTATCTACTACAGTTAGTCAACGTTTTCCATTTATGGTCTCCGCTTTAGAAAGATTCTCCTTAGTACGTGTTTTTGTCAAGAAAACGACATTGACCAAAGGCAACTTTTGGATTGCTTGATCTTTTGACCTTCGAACTGTGGTAAAGACAGTATACAAATCTTGTGCGGAAGAAACACATGGCGCAAACAGTGTATGAGGTTGAAGCAATTCTCCAGCATCTTACCAAAGAACTCTGTCGTTTGCACCTGTTCTTGGATTGGATTTGACAAGCGAAGCTAAGACATGGCAGGTGTGAGCCTCCATTCCAGGGCCACCTGAAGTATTGCAACATCATAGTCTCTGTGGCGCAATCGGTTTGCGCATTTGGCTGTTAACTGAAAGGTTGGTGGTTTGAGCCCACCCAGGGACGTTTGTCTTCATTCCAGGACAGGCAGTGTATGTTGCCATACTGATGATCTATTTCAGCTGGACAACATTTTCCATTCTCCTTCTCCGCTTTAGAAAGACTCTCCTTAGTTTGTGTTTTTGTCAAGAAAACGACATTGACCAAAGGCAACTTTTGGATTGCTTGATCTTTTGACCTTCCAACTGTGGTAAAGACAGCATAGAAATCTTATCGGTTTGGCAAAAATCACAAGACAAACACAATGTTTGAGTTTGAAGCAATTCCCCATCATCTTACCACTGAACTCTGTATTTTGCCACTGTCCTTGCATTGGATTTGACAAGTGAGGCTAAGACGTTGTGCCTGTGATCCCTCCATGCCAGTTTCACCTGCAGCATTGTAACATCGAAGTCTCTGTGGCGCAATCGGTTAGCGCATTCGGCTGTTAACTGAAAGGTTGGTGGTTCGAGCCCACCCAGGGACGAGTGTCTTTATTCCAGGAAAGGCAGTGGGTGTTCCCATGTTGGTTATCTACTAAAGTTAGTCAACGTTTTCCATTTATGGTCTCCGCTTTAGAAAGATTCGCTTCAGCACAGTTTCGCCGCACGGAAGAGACATTACCCACAGGGTGCTTTTGTATGGCTTGTTCTTTTGATCTTCAACCTGTGATATGGACAGTATAGAAATATCGTTTGTTTGGCAAGAAACACGTGGCGAAAACAGTGTATGAGTTTCAAGCAATTCTCCAGCGTCTTACCAAAGAACTCTGTCTTTTGCACCTGTTCTTACATTGGATTTGACAAGCGAGGCTAATACGTGGCAGGTGTGATGCCTCCATTGAAGGGCCACCTGCAGCACTACAACATCATAGTCTCTGTGGCGCAATCGGTTAGCGCATTCGGCTGTTAACTGAAAGGGTGGTGCTTTGAGCCCACCCAGGGACTTCTGTCTTTATTCCAGGACAGGCAGTGGATGTTGCCATACTGATGATCTATTTCAGCTGGACAATGTTTTCCATTTATGGTCTCCGCTTTAGAAAGATTCTCTTTAGTACGTGTTCTTGTCAAGAAAACGACATGGCTAAAAACAATCATAGAAATCTTATCGGTTTGGCAAGAATCACATGACAAAAACAATGTTTGAGTTTGAAGCAATTCCCCATCATCTTACCACTGAACTCTGTATTTTGCCACTGTCCTTGCATTGGATTTGACAAGTGAGGCTAAGACGTTGTGCCTGTGATCCCTCCATGCCAGTTTCACCTGCAGCATTGTAACATCGTAGTCTCTGTGGCGCAATCGGTTAGCGCATTCGGCTGTTAACTGAAAGGTTGGTGGTTCGAGCCCACCCAGGGACGTGTGTCTTTATTCCAGGAAAGGCAGTGGATGTTGCTTTTCTACTAAAGTTGGACAACATTTGCAATTCATGGGTTCTGCTTTAGAAAGATTAACTTCAGAATGAGTTTTCCTTGCCTCAAGGAAGAGACCACGACCCAAGGCAACTTGTGCATTGCTTTACCTTTTGACATTCGAACTGTGGTAAAGACAGTATACAAATCTAGTCCGGAAGAAAGACGTGGCGCAAACAGTGTATGAGGTTGAAGCAATTCTCCAGCGTCTTACCAAAGAACTCTGTCTTTTGCACCTGTTCTTCCATTGGATTTGACAAGCCAAGCTAATACGTGGCAGGTGTGAGCCTCCATTCCAGGGCCACCTGAAGTATTGCAACATCGTAGTCTCTGTGGCGCAATCGGTTAGCGCATTCGGCTGTTAACTGAAAGGTTGGTGGTTCGAGCCCACCCAGGGACGTTTGTCTTTATTCCAGGAAAGGCAGTGGATGTTGCCATGCTGGTTGTCTACTAAAGTTGGTCAACATTTTTCATTAATGATGTCCGCTTTTGAAAGATATGCTTCAGTACGGTTTTGCCGCATGGAAGAGACATTACCCACAGGGTGCTTTTGTATGGCTTGTTCTTTTGATCTTCAACCTGTGATATGGACAGAATAGAAATATAGTTTTTTTTGGCAAGAAACACGTGGCGAAAACAGTGTATGAGTTTCAAGCAATTCCCCATCGTCTTGCCACTGAACTCTGTATTTTGCCACTGTCCTTGCATTGGATTTGACAAGCGAGGCTAATACGTGGCAGGTGTGATGCCTTCATTGAAGGGCCACCTGCAGCACTGCAACATCGTAGTCTCTGTGGCGCAATCGGTTAGCGCATTCGGCTGTTAACTGAAAGGTTGGTGGTTCGAGCCCACCCAGGGACGTTTGTCTTTATTCCAGGAAAGGCAGTGGATGTTGGTTATCTACTAAAGTTGGACAACATTTGCAATTCATGGGTTCTGCTTTAGAAAGATTAACTTCAGAATGCATTTGCCTTCCCTCAAGGAAGAGACCATGACCCAAGATAACTTATGCATTGCTTGACCTTTTGACCTTCGAACTGTGGTAAAGACAGTATACAAATCTTGTGCGGAAGAAACACGTGGCGCAAACAGTGTATGAGGTTGAAGCAATTCTCCAGCGTCTTACCAAAGAACTCTGTCGTTTGCACCTGTTCTTGGATTGGATTTGACAAGCGAAGCTAAGACATGGCAGGTGTGAGCCTCCATTCCAGGGCCACCTGAAGTATTGCAACATCATAGTCTCTGTGGCGCAATTGGATAGTGCATTTGGCTGTTAACTGAAAGGTTGGTGGTTTGAGCCCACCCAGGGACGTTTGTCTTTATTCCAGGACAGGCAGTGGATGTTGCCATACTGATGATCTATTTCAGCTGGACAACATTTTCCATTTATGGTCTCCGCTTTAGAAAGATTCTCTTTAGCACGTGTTTTTGTCAAGAAAACGACATTGACCAAAGGCAACTTTTGGATTGCTTGATGTTTTGACCTTTGAACTGTTGTAGGGACAGTTTAGAAATCTTGTCGGTTTGACAAGAAACTTCTGGCGCAAACAGTGTATGAGATTGAAGCAATTCTTCAATGCAGATAAATCCATCCCAGAATTAATTTCTTTTCCATTTAGCTTTGATCCAAAGTCAATTCTTAAAAAGGGGCTTGATTTGAAGGAACCATTCAGAATTTTTGCGGTTTTCTAAAAGTGTGGTTCGGATTGGAAAATAATAAGTGTTCATGAGAAAAACATTAAATTGCTGTGAACAAAAAACAAATGTCTTTCCTCTGTCTGCTGGAAGATGATGCTTCAACTACTCTTCATCAACATGTTGCCCTCTGTAGGCACTATTTTAAGTTGTTAAATGTAAAGTTTGAAGTGACTTATGATATTAGCTGTGTGGTGTGTTCGAACACTTCCTAAACTTTTAGAAAAAGTAGCTCAAAGTGGATTACAACATGTGTGTGCTCCTCATATTATTCCCTAATTGTTTAACATCTTACATGCACAAAGAAGAGCTCCGACCTTGGATAGAAGAAAATACTAGACTGATTTCCCAGAAAAAGAACTAAACGTAGCTAAATATATTTGCACATTCTGTTTAACACTGCCAAAACAATATCATAATCATTTGGAATACAAGTTCTCAAATATGGTAGAAAATGTTTCAGTGTTTTGTTTAAGGGATGCAAAGACACATTTAAAATGGAAAAGGATCTAAATCAGAACATTAACTATCAGCATTGTCTGTATGCCTTAAAATCTGCATTTTAGGGTATAAAGTTTTTGTAAATAGTTGTTGAGCTGCCATAGAAACTTTATATGCCGTTTCTATGGCTACTGCATAGCAACTCAGTGGCCACACGACAGAAAATGGGGGGAAAATGGAGGAAAATCTGCAACATGCATTGACATTCCGGGATCTGTCACACACACACACACACACGTACATGCACACGCACAGACATACAATACAATTTTTCTTCTATTTTCCTCCATGCAGCAGCTGGTAGAAGCACTGTCTCCTCTCTGCAGAGACTCATGATGACTTAAGATTAATGATTAAATATAATTTGCTTAGACTTTGTATCATAAACTTTATGACTGGAAAGCTGGACAACGGCCCTCAGTGTAAACATTTTCATCCGTTCCTAAAAGCATCACATATCTGTATTCAGACACGGAACACGTCAGAAATGTTTGCATATTTTTCTTTATGCAACAAAAGCAGAGCTTTGATCCTGCTCTCCAGAGAGCAGCATGACGATGTGGAAGATCTTGCTGGTCTTTTGTCTCTCAGGTAGGTGAATTGATTTTTCATGACCCATCATTAATTTTAATTGCTTTAATTCTGTGAAAAAGTTACGTTGGTGGAATAAGACCTTGAGAGATTATGAGGAATGTTGATGTTTTATTCCTAACAGAGAGGTTCATCCTCTCCACATGCGACCAGCGTCAGTATCACTTTGTCAATGGATTGTTCACCTGGAGCGAAGCTCAGGCCTACTGCAGACAGAAACACACAGACCTGGCAGCCATCCAAAGTCCCAGTGAAGTGAACCGAGTTATGAATGTGCTTTCATCTGCTGGTCACACATCGGAGGTCTGGATCGGTTTGTACAGTGAGATCGACTGGAAGTGGTCTGATGGTTTCACTGGGAACGGGGCTGAAATCAGGTACTGGGACATCGCTGACTACGAACCAGATTTGTATTTTGCCAATCAGTTCTGTGTGTCGATTGGTTAGCAACTGGGCAGAGGTTTTAAACAAAATAGGCTCCAGCAGAGTCATTTGTGGCGTCACCTGGAGTTCAGGGCAGTGGAGGTTTCGCTCATGTGAAACAAAAAGGTTGTTTGTTTGCCACAGCCTGCCAGGCAAGTGTTTATGTGTTATTTCCTTATTGATGAGCATGTGGGACAACATGAGCTGCAGCTTTTTAACTCTATCTTTTTTTCCCTCTGATCCTGTTTGTACTCCTCCGCTTATGATGCAGTGAGCTCAAATAATGTTTAGACTAAACAGTTTAAAGTCCACTCACGTCCTGTGTGCTTTTTCATGAAGCCTTACTCAACTACATGTTAGCCATACTCAACAATTATAAAACTGAAACAATGGCTGAAAGTTCTTTACCAAAGAATACATTTTAGAACAAATAAACTGTTTTTTTTTTTGTTTTGTTTTTTTTGAGTCAGCCATCTTTCATAAAAATTACCCCCCAAAAAATAAATAAATAAAAAGTACTTGCTGCTCTGTCCTCCCGCGGAGAAATTCACTATACAGACGCTCCTTATGACGTCAAGGCGTAACAGGAACTGAATTATCACAACTCCGCTTTAATATAAAGCTAAATAAGACCAACGAGTAAGACTAATAGCAAGACCTAATAGCCCGCAAAGCACGGTCTCCACTTCAGAAAGCGCGTGAGCTAACTTTGTCACGTGACCACTGCAGAAGCTTTTATTTTGTAGTTTCTTGATTATTATTTAGTTTGCCTACTGAATGCCACGTTTTGAACCCGTTTCCCAAATAATTGGACACATACCCAAAAAAGACAAAAACACAAACAACACAGTAGAGTTAGACCCACTTTGTTTGCTTTGACTTGTGCAGCACCTGTGCTAAGTAAACTAGCTCATGGGAAAATAAGAGTCCAAATAGTAAATTTGTACTCCTTTCTTGAAGCATGAAAGGAGTACAAAGTTTTCTATGTTTTTCTCCACTGGTTGTGTTAGGACATTGCCTGACCATTGGAGAGATTTTATTTTTTTATGTTTCTTGAAGACGTGCCTTTCAGAATATATTCATCCTTTATCTGATTTTTCAACTCCAATACTTTCTCAGATTTCTGTATCCTGAGCTGGTCGTGTGCAGACATTTACATATACCACACAATGTCATATTTTAGTTTACATTTCTCTCTCATTTTCTTTTTCTTTTTTTTTTTTTTTTTCCTTTTTTTTTATATTATTATTTATTCCAACTCCACTGCACACTCAAAAAACAACAAAAAACAAGCTGAGTTACTTCACACAGCCGCCATTCATCTGTAATCAGTCATTTTTAGGCATTCCTCAGGGCTCAAGTCAAGCACAAGAAATTGACTTCTTTTGTTTTTCAGCAATTCACACCTTGAGAGAGGAGACCAAATCACCTCCCATGGCGTCAGTCAGGGACAACAAAGACCCAAACACTGAGCTGAATAGACGATAGGACTGCACCATTCCTAACTTTATAGCCCGATTAGAATCAGAATACAATCCCACTCTACTGGCCGTGTTTGTGGACACAAACAATGCAGATGGGCAGAAGGTTAAAATGTGCCTAAGTTGTTTCACAGTAGAGTAGTTATAATGTGCATATAATATGTTCCTTGAGGAGACAGCCTGGGGGAAGGAGATGAAGCTTCAATGCATGGCCAAAGAAACTTTCTATGCTGTTTCTATGCCTACTGCATAGAAACAGGAAAATGGAGGAAAATCTGCAACATGCATTGACGCTCTGGGATCTGTCACACACATACACACAGACACACACACACAGACACATACACACAGACACACACACAGACATACAATAGGGGAGGTGGTCTGATATGAACATGGGATCATACTGGTGATTTTTCTCCTTCTATTTTCCTCCATGCAGCAGCTGGTAGAAGCACCGTCTCCTCTCTGCAATGACTCAGTTTACTCAAAATTTCATGATTAAATATAATTTGCTTAGGCATCATGCCATAAACTTAATGACTGAAAAGCTGAACAAAGGCCCCCAGTGTAAACAGTTTCATGCGTGCCTTATAGCATCGCATGTCTGTGTTTAGACACCGAACACGTCAGAAATGTTTGCATATTTTTCTTCATGCAACAAAAGCAGAGCGTTGATCCTGCTCTCCACAGAGCAGCATGACGATGTGGAAGATCTTGCTGGTCTTCTGTCTCTCAGGTAAGTACATTTTATGTTATGTTATGTTAGTGAAAATGTGAGTTTTATACTCGGCAACAATTGTTGCCGGTGGGAGACTGCATAGTCTAACTTGCACAAATCTGGCCTATTTACAAAAATAGGAAAGAGAAAGAAAAGAAAAATGATGACATGCATAACCTTTCATAACAAAAAATGTTTACAGGAGTGTTCAGAAATATTTTAGGCACATAAAGATTCAATGCTACGTCCAGCAGGTGCCATAGTCTCAATGTGTGACCTTTGAACTGAGAGGAGCGGTTCAACTGTGGGAATCACAGTGTTGTAGGAGACATCTTTTTGAGGTTCCTTCATGTCTAGAAGATCTAAAATATCTGATTGTTTAAGCTGTGTGGAAACCGCAAGGCACATAGAATAAACAGGCAAACCACTGAGACATAGCATAGTGCTGCCTATCTATTCTACTAGTGGCAACAGTTGTAGCCCTGCTACATTCACTCTTCTCATGATCAAAATGTGAATATTTTACTGACTTCCTCTTTGACAGGTTTTTTGACTGACATTTGCCGAGAGCGTTACAGGCTGGAAGTAAAGAGGTTTGGTCATGTGACCAAAAATTGATATTGCTTCGAGAAGAATCACTATTATTTTTATTTAAAAAACTTCAATTCGCTGCCAAAAGTCAAAAAAGTTCTTTTAGAGCTTCCAGAAGTTCGAAAAAAATATCCAAGTAACAATTGTTGCCGGTAGGATTAAATGGGTTTTAATTGCTTTAATTTTGTGAAAAAGTTACGTTGGTGGAATAAGACCTTGAGAGATTATGAGGAATGTTGATGTTTTATTCCTAACAGAGAGGTTCATCCTCTCCACATGCGACCAGCGTCAGTATCACTTTGTCAATGGATCGTTCACCTGGAGCGAAGCTCAGGCCTACCGCAGACAGAAACACACAGACCTGGCAGCCATCCAAAGTCCCAGTGAAGTGAACCGAGTTATGAATGTGCTTTCATCTGCTGGTCACACATCGGAGGTCTGGATCGGTTTGTACAGTGAGATCGACTGGAAGTGGTCTGATGGTTTCACTGGGAACGGGCTGAATTCAGGTACTGGGACATCGCTGACTACGAACCAGATTTGTATTTTGCCAATCAGTTCTGTGTGTCGATTGGTCAGCATGGGAAATGTTGGGATGATTCCTGCAGCATCTCATACCCATTCATCTGCTACAACGGTAATGAGACACAGCTGCTACATTTGAGTACTGACAAAGACTTTATCATAAAATGTACAACTGCTGCTGGTTTTCATTCTCTACTGCAGGCACACAGGAGAATCCTGAATATGTTCTGGTCAATGAAGCCAGATCCTGGTCCGATGCTCAGACGTACTGCAGGAAGAACTTCAGAGACCTGGCTACCTTCAGGAACGACACCGAAAACCAGAGAGTTCGAAGTTTGGTGGCAAGTGGGATCATAGCATGGATCGGTCTGTTCAGAGATCCAAACGTTTACTGGTCTGATGGGAGCAGATCTGCCTACAGCAACTGGGCAGAGGTTTTTAAACAAAATAGGCTCCAGCAGAGTCATTTGTGGCGTCAAAAACGCAAGAAAACGGCTTTTATGCAGCCGACCACTGCAGCGACTGCAATGCATGAAAGAGTTTAACCAACAATAATAATCCTTTGGAACAATAATGACTCTAATCAAACCCTCACCAGCTGCAGGACAAACTGAATGAGAATGGAATGAATGGAACCATCGTGAAATGGAGAGAGCAGCCAGATGGAGACGTCTTCAAGAAGGAGAAGACAAGAAGGAGGGCCGAACTCTGAGTTACTAATCCTAACTTGGATTAGTAACTTCCTCTGGTCATTTTCAGTTCACATTCAATTATAAAGTCAAAAATCTGTCATGTTTTTTTTTTTGTAATTATTTTGTAGTTTTCAAATCTTTAAATTTAAAGTAATTATTCAACTTTACAGAAAAATATCTTCTCACTGGAAGTATTTTTTTAAATTTGTAATCAAAGTCTTGTCTTGAATCTGGTGGAGGATTTATAAAGGAAGTCAGGATGATGTAAAATTGACTTGAAACTCATCAGCAAAGATTAATGATTCTAATCAATGGTGCTTTGAATTGATCTGACCTACTTTTGATCTGATCTAGTGGATTGATCCAAACGTGATTGACTTGTCAAACTTTCATTCTGTGTGTGAATATAAATCAATAAAACTTTTGTCACAAGTTTTAGTCATTTTCCTCTCAGTCTCATTACAAATATTCTGTCTGGAGTTTATTCATTTCTGTCTCTGTGCACCAAGCAGGTTCCTGAACCAGTTTCAGAACCCGAGCAGAACTCTGTGTGAATTACCTTGACAAATGGTGAGATTTGGTTATATATATATAAAAACAGGCTTTAATAGGAGGAAGCAAAAATGTGAACTCAAGTGATGTTTTCTCATGGATGAATATAGTGATGGACAAAAAGAAAAACAACCTGATTTCTCAACATTCTGCAGGACAATTAAAAATCAGATCCAGGCATGAAGTAATGGATAAACATTGTTTTTATGGACAGTGGATGTTTGTGTGGGATGAAACTGCTTATTTTTGAGTAGTAACAAAATCAAGTTTTAGATTTGGATGAACAGAAAAATACCTGAAAATGTACAAAGCATAAAGCAGTAAAGTTTAAAGACACAGCAGGAACAGCTCTTAAAGTTTGATGTGTGGCTCTTAAAAGAGCCTTTGTTGTTGTTGTTGAGCTGCAGCCTCTAAGCTCTCTCTCCGCGGATGCGGCGGGCCAGCTGGATGTCTTTGGGCATGATGGTGACCCTCTTGGCGTGGATGGCGCACAGGTTGGTGTCCTCGAACAGACCCACCAGGTAGGCCTCGCTGGCCTCCTGCAGAGCCATGACGGCGGAGCTCTGGAAGCGCAGGTCGGTCTTGAAGTCCTGAGCGATCTCTCGGACCAGACGCTGGAAGGGCAGCTTGCGGATCAGCAGCTCCGTGGACTTCTGGTAGCGACGGATCTCTCTCAGAGCCACGGTACCGGGCCTGTAGCGGTGAGGCTTCTTCACGCCGCCGGTCGCCGGAGCGCTCTTCCTGGCCGCCTTGGTGGCCAGCTGCTTCCTGGGGGGCTTGCTTGCCTCCGGTGGATTTTCGGGCGGTCTGCTTGGTTCTGGCCATGTTCTGCTGCTCCGATCGGGATCCAGAGAGAAACCAAATGTTGCGACCCGCCGACGCGCCGCTGCTCTTAAGCTCAGGCTCTGGGCGTCGCTCTGTGACGCAGCAGCTCCGCTCCGGATCCTGGTTGGTCGGCGGCTCCTCCCGCAGCTCAGCGCCGCCCAGAGGCGTCGGATCCCGGCTGAATGTCCGCCGCTCATTGGAGGAAGCCGCGTTCAAAAAGTCCGCCTCTCCATCCCGCTCTGCCGGGAGCTTTTCTGATTGGTGGCGCATCGTCCCGCTCCTCTGCGCGGACATATAAAGCCGCTTTCAGCCGCTGCTGCTCACATTTTCTCGACTCTCATCTCCAGAAACAAACAACAGCAAAAATGAGCGGCCGCGGAAAGACCGGAGGAAAAGCCCGAGCCAAGGCCAAGACCCGCTCCTCCAGAGCCGGACTCCAGTTCCCGGTGGGCCGCGTTCACAGGCTGCTGCGCAAAGGCAACTATGCGGAGCGGGTCGGTGCCGGAGCCCCCGTCTACCTGGCCGCTGTGCTCGAGTATCTGACCGCTGAGATCCTGGAGCTGGCTGGGAACGCCGCCCGCGACAACAAGAAGACCCGCATCATCCCGCGTCACCTGCAGCTGGCCGTGCGCAACGACGAGGAGCTCAACAAGCTGCTGGGTGGAGTCACCATCGCTCAGGGTGGAGTGCTGCCCAACATCCAGGCGGTGCTGCTGCCCAAGAAGACCGAGAAGGCCGCCAAGGCCAAGTAGACCAACCCAGACCCGCTGCTGTTGCTCTGCATCAAACGCACAAAAGGCTCTTTTAAGAGCCACTCACTCCATCAACATGAGAGCTTTGCTTCCAACCAAAAACACAAATGACTCTTCATATTCTAAACTATTTTCATGTTTAATTCTTGCTCATTTCAGAAACTGGATCATCTTGGACCACAAATCAGAGACACTTTGATTTAAAACATGAGTCAAAGCAAAAGCTGTGGATCAGCAGCAGATGGTTTATTCTGCAAACAAAACTATAAACTTGAGCAGTTCTGTTCTACTGTTGCACTCTGTAATACATGGTAATATAACATGTATTACACACCTTCCTAATTCAAACTGTTGGATGCTTTGCATAATGTCCTTTTCATTAAATGCCATCTTGTCAAAACCGATTAAGTATTTTTGATTTATGATTTGATTTTCTAGACCAAGACAATGTAGTAAAGTTTTTTTATTTTGCCCATTTTTCTCTTCAAAACACCTCAAACTCATTCACTTTAGAGAATGTCAGTGAATATATTTCTCTAAACTCTTGCCACAGATTGTTTGGATTCAGATCTGGGCTTTGATTAGACCATTCAAACATATAAAGTGATTTCAGTAATGGGGCCTGTGTCTCTGGGAGGTTAATTCAATATTCCTGGCTGTCTTTAAAGCATTGGAGACAAAAAACATTCTAAGCAAATCAGAGAAAAAGTTCTAGAACTAAAAGTCTCTGTGAGTCGGTGGGTGTAATGATCTGAGCTCCATGTGTCACTTTTTATTTTCTCTTTACTCGTCTCTATTCCACACGTCTTTGTGTTGCTCTGTCTTCTAAATTCATCCTGAAATAAACCAAATGACAACATGAACAAGAGAAACATAGAAATAAAGATCAATGTGGTGATTAGAGATTCATCCTAATCACCACATGTGATTCATTTCATATCCATAAACTATAATGTTATAGTGAATCTGGTCAAATCCATCTTGAATGAATAGTAAAAATCTGAAAAATCTTTTGGCAACAAGAGCCTGATTGGCATTTGATTAATTAATAAAAGTAATCAAACAACAAATGATTTAATAATCAGTGTTGAATCTGTTTCCTTTAATATCATCTGAAGATCATTGAGAAAAATCAAATATTTCCTGGCAGGAGAATCACAATGAACCTGAAATCTGTGTGTTTGGTGTTTATCATGTCTGCAGATTATTTCATGTATGAAGGAAATATTTTGTGGAGTTTGGTCTGGAAAAACTCTTTGATACCAACAAGTCAGAAAGAACATGGAGTTGTAATAAACTGAATGTTTTATGAATCTTGACCCTCATCCAGTTTTGAATGTGATAAAGTAAGAACATGTAAATCCCTGAGATACAATTTGAAAAACATTTTCTGATGAAATCTGGATATTGAGATGATTTTCAGAGCAGCTGCTGTTGAATCTTCATTCACTGCAGACAGGAAGTTTATGCCCGAGGATCAACAATCTGCCTCTCGCAGGATCCTGATGTTGTGTTTACATCCGCTGAAAAACGGCTCCTGTTTTCTCCACTAGTCGCTGAACCGCCGCCATTTTACTCTGATTCTGTCCTCATGCGTCTCAGCCAACAGAAACGTGTTTGTTACTTTGACTATAATGTGGTTTTACATGTTTTTGGAGGCGAAATT